>APFE031155462.1:75159-132899 GCA_000404065.3 Pinus taeda | reverse complement strand
CTACGGATAGTATTAAGAGGTCTAAAGGTTGCGGGTACATCAAACTTTCTCAGAATCCTCGCAATCCTATCCGTGGTCCCTTGGATATAAGGAAGGTTGACCCCCATGGCACGATCACTGGAATCCCTACGGATTGACGGCTCCTTCTTAGCCTTGAGGAAGGCCTTATGACCCAGGTGTCTCTTGTAACCATTTTCCACAAAGACATCTAGGAGATGAGCCTTCTCCTTTTTCCAAGTTCTCTTCATCAGAGATTCTAACAGCCCGGGTGGCGAGAGTGCATAGAACCCCTAACTTTTGAGAAGGGAAATGATGGGAAGAAGCATGCAAGTACTGCTCAGTATGCATCTTCTTCCTAAACACTTGATGAGAAAAGGAACCATCCTCTTTCTTAGAGATGAGAACATCCAGGAATGGAAGACAACCATTGTCTTATTTTCCATCGTGAAAATTTATGGCGTCGACTGTTATTAAGATGATTGAAGAAATGATCGCAGCTCAATCAGGACCATGAGACCAGACAAACACCAGTGTCCATCAACAAATCTTCTCCAAAGCTTCGGAAGGAGACGAGAGGAGGCCAAAGCCTTAGACTCAAAATCTTCCATAAAGAGATTAGTGACTACCGAGGACAAGGGGGAGCCCATGGCAACCCCACAGGTCTGCTCATAGAATTCTCCTTCGAAGCTGAAAAAAGGTGGAGGTGAGGCAAAGTTCAACTAACTTCGCCGTATCATGGTCGGTGAGCTTATAAATCACCTTCATGGCCTCATTAATTGGAATACGGGTGTAAAGCGAGACCACATCGAAACTTACCAGAATGTTTCAAACTTTTGACCCCGCCGATCCGCCAATCACTAATGCCACATCGAGGAGAGAGAAGGGGAGGCCCAAACCTTGGTTTGTGTAGCCATTTCCTTTGTAAATCAAAATCAACCCCTTCTGGCGGTACAACATTATATCGCAATCAGCCCTGTCTGTGTTGTCTTAAGCCTTAAAACCCCACTGATTGCTAATCTGCTCCTCCAATGCTCTTTATCCACCTAGGCCCGCTGATGCTGATATGCGATGTGCCCAGACTCGCTGACCCCGATATGCAATTTTTCCCTTAGACTTAGCCATTTTTTGGGTTTTCTGAGCTTTGTAAAGGGATTCTTCAACAAGTCCTAACTTTTAATCCAGGAACCCTTTTATTGACTTCTATATACCCCCAAAAAGCTCTTTCTGAGGATGCTGCAACAGAGAGGGTCCCATCTAGCTTTGATATATTATGTGGCTCAAAATTTGGAATCAAAATTCACTGCTATTTATCTTGTTAAGCAACTGATGCCTGTTAAAGCAGCGAGTGAGAACAGATCTCTTTATTAAGTTAAGACTTCAGTGATGTGTATAAAACCCCCTACTTTACTTGAGTTAGGGGAGGACAGAATAATTTATTTTTCTTTCTAAATTTCTATTAATACCAAGACCATGGTTATGTTCCATTTTCTATTATGCTCTGTGTGAATGGTGTGATGCTAACTTAGGTGATTTTTTTGTTATAAAAATTGCCTCACCTAAGGAGGTAGGGCCCCCTCTTTAGTCAAGTATTTCTTGTAACAATATAAATTAGTTCATACTTCTATTTATATTTATGTAACTTAGTTCCTTTATACTAATGCAACTCTCTAATTTGATAAATTACTTATTTTTCTATGTTGTTGTAACTTGCTAACTTGGTAAATTGCTTGGTTTTTGTACATTGTTGCAAATTTCTAACTTAGTAAATTACTCTATTTTTGTATGTTGTTGCAACTCAATGATCGGATCAATAACTATGTCCCTCTATATTGTTGATTTATCTGTTAACTTAAACTTGTTTCTTTAAATTTCTATAACTCATACTTCTAAATAGGTAATTTACTCTGCTTTTTAAGGATTGTATTTCACTGCTTTGTTTTCGAGATTTACATTGTTTTTTTTTTGTTATGTTTAGTTGGATTGCATTCTATGTATTGTATTTGATCAACATTCTACCATTGCATATGGATCTTTTTTCTATGGATCAAGATCACCATAAAATTCAATAAGACACCACTTTACTACCCATGTCATTTACTTTATTTATGTGTGGGTTATTATACCTATGTCAAGGGTTGTAGAATTAAGCTTCCTAAGCCCACTAGATAGAGGTGTGCTATTTCAATTTTGCAAGTGTGATCATTAATTTCCTACAAGTGTGGTTTATTTTCATAGTGACTTGTAAAATACATGAATATCTTTCTCTAAAACACAAATCCATAATATCACAACCTAATTCATACTTAATAGTATTGTACTAGCATATGTATAGTGCATGACATTTCATAAGTTCCATATGAACATTGGATTGTTGATTAAGTGCATAGTTCATCATTTATCTGCTAAATAATTATGAATTAGTTGAAGAACCCATCATTTTTGGTTCCATTACTACGAAACTATCAATAATGCAATTCCTTATTTTTTGTTTTATTTAGTGAGTAAATTTCCTTAAATTAACTGATGTGATGTGTTTTATTCTTTTTCAATAATTTTTCTGATAAAATTTTTTATTTTTATTTTCCATGCATGTAGCTAGAGATTGGCAAGGTAGATGCATTATCTCCCCCAAAAATCCATATGAGACTAATAATGTAATACATTCTCAAGAGGAGAAAGGACAGAGTTAGTTGAACTATTTAACTCCTACAACAAGCTACCTTGCTAAGAAGAGACCTTAACCCTCTATTTAGGGACCTCAAATGGTATAACCTTCACCCTTTAGACCAATAAAAATCATATTCCTTGAAGTTATGAAAAATGAGTAGTCCCACTTTGAGGAGATGAATTTTTCAGACTCTCCTAAAGCACCTGCAAAATAAGGGGAAATTTCTCGAGAAAGATGACATAGGAGATTGTCAAGGAAGAAATATCCACATTTAGATTCCCTATTCATGATTCAGACGAAGAGACCAAGAAGAAGAATATTCCATAGTCAGCCTTTCCCAACTTCCATGGCTTATTGAAAGATGAGACTAACACCTTCCTCTTTGAATTTGATGTTCTCTACAAAAGTTATGACTATGTGATGGATGCTCAGAGGTCTATACATTTCCCTACTACACTGATTCATTAGGCTTGGCAACAACAACGATTTCACTTACGCACGAATGAAATGAAAATCCTAAGATATACTGAGAGTATTGCAAAGACAAAGAAAGGAGGGAGAGAGTACTAAGATAACACAAAATTATGCTACATTGAAATATTCACTTATAATTTACAAAGGGTAAGATAGGGACGTTTGGCTCCTGATACACTGTGTATTCCTACTACAAGGAATCTAGGATGAGTGTATTGAACTTATAAAATTGATGGGTGGAGGATATTGTTTCTCAACAATCTTATGGTTTCATTATTAAATTATGTCAAATGTGATCTAGAGGCACTTTTAACATTGACAAAGGATTGAGGGACATATTAACAAGAATTGGCAAGATTGTTGGTAATGGAACCACCAAAGATAAGATTGGAAATATGTTCAAATATTTTAAAAATTATATAATTATATAATTAAATTCCCAATTGGGCATGTTACATGTGAACAAGAGGAAGGGAGAAGCAAAATTAACTTTGGAAATGTTTTTTCCAAAGTGTAGAAGAAAGCACCAATTGAAGGAATGTCCATTGCATCACATTGAATATTGCACAATATGTAGTGAGGACCATGATACAAACAAGTTTGTATAACTACCTACATTAAAAGTTGTACTATCACGAAGCTGAAGAACTAGAGAAACTATGTTTCATTTATCATAAGCACCCATTGTAGCTAATACCTCAATGTATGATTCAATACCAATCATGAAGTTATAACTAATGTTGGAATAACCCTTCAATGCATTATTCTTCGTTTCCATGGTGCTTTCATATTCAAACTTGAATGGCTTCCCCACCTAGCAAAACTTGGCTACAAGGTTGGAGGAATCCATCCTTCAAAGGCCCTCAACAAGCCTTGCTGAAACCACCTGTGCCACTACTTCTCCACCAGTGCAATCATCCACATCCGCTTCTCCTCGACCTCAAATTCCTACACAACCCATTCCTAAAAAAAATAATGGTAACACAAGTCAACCAATGCAAACTGTTGGGCTTGCTACTTACTCGACTTACTCCATCTCTTCCCTAGATTTTCATGACAACCACCTTAGATCAGAGAATACTTTGAACACTTTAATGGGGAAATTCCTAATGAAGAATCAAAACTGGTTCAATCTCCGAAAACATCAAAACAAATCAAGATATCCCAAAATCCCAAGTTCCTCCTTAAACTGAAATATTGGATATAGATAAACCTACCACCAAGCCTTAATTTGATTTCTTAAGTGAAATCAAGAATTTGCGTGTTCACATATCATTGTTCTAAGCAATCAAAGACGTTCCTATTTACTCAAAATAGGTAAGGAAAATATGTGTACGGAGACCTAGTAAAAAAAAAAGAGAGTCCCCTCATGGTAAAATTGTTGAAGCTTATGATGGGGAGAGGGGATCCTTGCTAAAAAATACTCAGATCTCGACAACCTTTTGGTTAATGTGCAAATTAACCATACAATTGTTCCCAACACATTGAAAAACCTTGGTGCCATTATTAATGTAATGACCTACGAAATAATGGAATGCCTATGATTTCCAGTCTTAAGCGAACCCCCACCATCTTACATCATGTTGATAGATCTACTATCAAACCAAAATGAATCTTAGAGGATATAGTAATCTCCATGGATTCATGGGAGTATCTTATTCATTTGATGGTTCTACAACCTAAGTCCTCCCTTTGGGGTTATTCTCTAATCTTGGGAAGGTCATGGCTAGCCACTGCATATGCATACACAAACTGCAGATTTGGAAACATGACAATCTCTCATGAGACGTCCATTAAAAGACAAACCCTATATCCTCCAACTAAATCTAGTATTGATCCTGAAATTCCACTTAGGGAAGACGAAGAGGAACGTGATGAGGGAACAATGGCTTATAAAGTCCTTACCATAGACTAATATCTTTCCCTTAGAGAGAAACTAAGGATGAAGAAATTTGTGACTGTATACCCTCCTCCTCATTATTCAACTCACATATTATCAACCATCCAATGGATCTTGAAGTGTAGGCTTCTCTTGCCACTACAAATACGTCACCTGTAAAAAAAGATTCTTTTTTCAAATAATAATAAAGCTCAACTATAGAAAACTTAGAAAATAGCCCCGGGAAACCTCAAAATCCAATCAATGGCTACATAACACCAAAATGAATGACTAATCAAGCTTCTACAAAAGCATAGTGTTGCTTTTTCCTGGGACTATATTGACGTGAAAGGGATCCATCCTTATTTGTTTACACACTACATTTATATCAAGGAGGACAATAGAGCCATCTGAGAACCTTAGTGATGCATGAATCCTAGTTTTTTGAACAACAGTAAAGAAGAGTTGCAAAAATTATTTTCAATTGATTTCATCTACTCCATTTATAACAGCAAATGGGTTTCCCATCTTGTCATTGTACATAAAAAGAAAGGGAAATAGAGGATTTGTGTTAATTACAGATAACTCAATAACCCCGCGTATAAAAGCCACTTCCCATTATCACCATTATCATTCATTGACTAGGTACTAGACACATTGGTAGGAAGGAAGTACTTATTTTTCGTCAATAGAAATAACCATATTTAGATCACTCCAAAAAAACGAGAACAAAGCCACATTCACTTAGGAGACATTTTCTTAACGTGTTTTTCCATAATGAGCTATAGTTGAAATATTCTTTGATCTAATTATACTACCTATGCCAATAAATTTGATGTGGAATTAGACAGTATATACAAAGTATTATTCAATTATAAGAATTTTCATGTAGCTCTTAGTGACGAAAAATGCTTAATAATGCTAATAGAAAGTATAGTGGTGAGGCATCATATTTATTCAAAGTCCATCAAAATGGATCTGGAAAAAAATAAGGTAATACTGAACTCGTTGAGTCCACGAACTCAGAAAGAGGTATAAAATTGTATTGGATATCCTTAATATTATGTAAGATGAATTTATTAAATAAAATAAATCCAAAAACCTCATGATTATTCCTTTCTTTGGGTTGGATTTGGTAAATAATTAAGACGGGTTCAATGCAAATTGAAATTTCTTTCTTAGTTCTATGTTTCCTTGTACAATCTTAAATCTAATTAAAATGTCACGAAAAGCTTAAACTACACTTAATCAGTTAATAACTATAAATGTTTCTATTTAGTCCATTAAAAAATTACCATTAAAAATTATGCATAAAACTATAAAATTTTATTTTAATAGTTCCAAACTTCCAACAAAAATGAGCTCTAAAAATACATGTTAGCATAAACTATAATAAGGTGCCCTTTCTCCAATTTTTAATGAATTAAATTTAAGGAACGTGGAGGGGATGTATAAAAGATTAGATAGGATGTCAGAATAAAATCAGTAATAAAATTATCATGCCCAACATTGTTTACTAGTCGGCTTAGTGCCTACTTTCCTAACTACTCATTCCATCGATTATTTTCGAAAATTTCATCATCCAGTTGATTGCATAGTCATTAATACTTCGTAGAAACAATGATATATATTAATAATATATATAATATATATAATATATATATAATATAATATATATATATATATATATATATATATATATCCAACTAGCGGTTAAATTTGACACCTATATGTAAGTTTTTGGCGATTTTATACGTAAAATACTAAACGTCATCTCTAACTTGCAAATAATTTTCAAAAACATCATTTTGACGGGCATATTAAAAACTGACAAGTTCATATATATATAGCTTGGAAGAATATTATAAATTTAGAGGTCCTAGTGCCCACCGTCCCAGATTCCAGTTAATCTCAAGGAAAAGTCTGGAACAATAAATATCAAATTAAGTTATAAATGCCATGGAAGTGATGGCGTGGCACACATTATTGAGTGATTTAATTGGGCAGCGGCCGCAGCGGGCCGGTGACCTCCAGGGTCCAGCGTCCAGGCTCCCATCTACCAAGTTTCGTATCTCCAAATTGCAAATTTGCAATTATGTTTTAGTCTGACTCACTGAAACAACAAATTATGAGATTTGATGTGAATTTTCTTGCAGAGTAAGGGCAAATTTGCATAGACAACGACTCCCAGACAGTAGACTCCAGTTAATCTCAAGCAAAAGTTATCTGTCCAGAACAACAAATATCAAATTAAGTTATAAATGCCATGGAACTTCTCCACGCATTATTGATTGATTTAATTAATTAGGCTGGTGACCTCCCATCTACCAAGTTCTGTATCTCCAAATTGCAATTATGTTTTAGTCTAGTAGCTGGCTGGCTGAAACAACAAATTCTGAGATTTGATGTGAATTTTGTTATAGAGTAAGGGAAAATTTGCATAGGCAACGCAAGTTACTAGTCGCTATAAACAGACTGGCTTGCCCTCACAAGCAACTTCACTGAAGAAAATAGTCTTTCTGGCCTTCCAGACTCCAGTTCAAGTCTTATTCCCTTCGTGAGCTTCCAGTTCAGTTTCAGGTGAAGGTGCTCTAGTAGGGGATTCTTATTAGCTTCTATCCACCTATTTGACTACATATTGACCTTACTCTTCACTAACACTCATAAACACCCGACTATGCACATCTCTCTGGCCCCTTCTTCATGCCTTTTTAACATCCCTTCTTGCTGTAATTTTTTTATTTTTTTATTTTTTTCCGCTATTACTTACCTTGCATGCATCATAATGTCTCTTTCCCTCACCAGTCGCCACCTCGCTCCTTTGGTTTACACTTAGTTTTACGGTTTACCTGGAAAAGCATTGTGAGTAGGAACTTGGAAGTCACAAAGTTTGGGCAGAATGTTGCAGATTGGAAGGGAAGTACCTGCAATTATTTTCTGAGGTATGTAATAGGAACCTCTCTTGAAAACTTCTCAAATTCATCCAAGTTTGAATTATCATGCATTATTGGAATTGTTATAATTTCAAAATTAAATCTCTCTTTCTCCACGTTGTACATCTCCACTAAAGCGTGAAGAGAAATATCAAAAGAGATGTTGGCAGGCCTCATATCTAATAAAATCATTTTCCCTTGCAATTCGTCGACTCTGAGTCTCCGACCTATAATTTTCATAAAAACAAAAACAAAATAATCAATAGTCGATATATGGAATTTGAAATTTTGATTGTAAAATATTTGAAGGAAGAGTTATCCACAAAAAATATAGATTGAACTTTAATACCTTCGTGGATTCACCATCCTTGTTCTTAAGAAATGAAAGAGAAATTTCGTCTTCTCGCCCTGCGAAGAGCTCTCTTAACAAAGCTATAGGACTCCCTCCACCTCTTTCTGCCAGTTGCTTCAATTTAAGGTATCTTCCGCACTTCGTTACCTCAAACTCCTCCAACTTATAATATTCGAGAGTCCAGAAAATTTTCCAATGAGAAAGATATTAATCACCCTTTTCCCTGCTCACAATCTCCGCGGTCATTTGGAAACTGCTGGTAAGTTTCTGGTCAAAGTCCGTCTCGAAATGATCAACTAATGAGAGCAGTCTTTGAAACAATGCTTTAGTGTTTTTGTTAGCAAGACCATGCCTCACTATTCTATCCGCCACTTTCTTAGGCAACTGATCCCAATGGTTTCCAAAATAAACCATTTCGAAATTAAATAAATCATCTATACTCTCCTCAAGTAAAGGAAAAGGAAAAGCATAATCAAGATAGAATTCTTGATGGCCATCAAACATAACAAGCAGAAGCGTGTTGAGAGGACGACCATATATATTCAGTGGCTTTCCTTCTCCATTAGTGAGCATGCTATCAAATTCTGATTGGAACTGCTTTAGAAGATTCTCCTCATTTGATAAACCCTGAAGAGAAAGCTAAAGTGAGTGGAAAGGAAAAATAATGTATGCTTTGCAATTTTTTCCCCTGTGATATGTTTTAGGATCTAAACATAAAAAGAGTTAATTATAATGTGGGAACATAGAACATGTTTGAAAATGTGGATCACCTGCTTTGTATACACAACACAAGACCATGATTGATTGCATTACTGTGCTTGAATTTTCTCCCATCTTTTGTTATGAAACTAGCTCAAGAAAAGATAGAAAAGATAGATCAACGCCTTAGAATTCAGCCTCTTTGAGGGGGCAACCTCTTTTACATTAAATAAATGAACAATTCTTGGATGATTCAAATGAAAAGACCTCCTCTCTATATATAGGAGTCTAAGGGGTCATAACATAATCAGAACATACATAACAATAATAATGTAAGGGCACAATAATAACAATAGTGGGCTTCTATGGGGCACAATAGTAACAATATGGGCACTACATGGGTTCATCAATATAATAAGTGGGTTGTACTAATAACAATAAGGGGTTACACTAGTAGTATAGGGGCCTAACATGCCCCTCTCCTTCAAAAAGCGTTGTCCTCAACGCTTGAGTAGTTCTTGATGCTTTTGTATAAAATTCTTGTCCTCCATGTGGAATCTTCAGCGGGTAAGTTCTTCCACTTGATGATATACTCTGAAATTATTTCGTAGCTGTCGAGTTCTTTTTTCTGTGACTGCTCCAGGTTCCAATATGATTTTTCCTTCCTCTTCAATTTCTGGCAATATTGTTTGAATTGGGATCTTTTGCAACCTTTGAATAAGTGGCCATACTTCTTCATCCTTCTTCGATTCATCCCTTGTTTTGTTTATCCAATCTGGTTGGATAATAGAAATAGCACAAAACAATGCTTCCACATCCTCATCCTTGAAGAGTCTTCCCATTCGGTAAGGTCACCATTTTTTTAAGTGCATGTAGTATTGCCAACATTTCCTTCTCATAAATAGCTTGCTTGAGATGTAACAGTAAAAATACCCAATCACTTACATCAAAACATTTTTCACTATGATGTTGATCTACCTGTTGTTTCGTTTGATTTTGCACCGAAGTGGCGTTATCCTTAAAAGTTGGAGAACTTGTTGTTGATGCTCGATGTGATCTTTCACTGCTTGAACCTTTTTCTTCTTGATATGTCCTTCTATCTCTAGAGTTTGGGGAGTGGTAATTTTTTCCAATCCTTTACAAAATATGGTCGGATTCATTTCTTGATGCTCGATGTGATATTTCACTTCTTGAACATTTTTTCTTCTTGATATGTCCTTCTATCTTGATAGTTTGAGGAGTGGTAATTTTGACCAATGAATTACAAGATATGGTTGGATTCATTTCTTCTTTCTCGATGTGATTTTTCACTTCTTGCACCTTTTTCTTCTTGATATGTCCTTCTATCTTGAGAGTTTGAGGAGTGGTAATTCTTGCCAATGCTTTACAAGATATTGTATGCTTCATTTCTTCTTTCTCTGGGGTGGGGTCCTGGCATATATCCTCTTCTTTTGATGTTTCTTGATCCTTTTCTTCCTCGTCTTCTTAATCTATGTAAAATAATTTCTTCTCAGCACACTTATGACCTTTAGTGAATTTTCTATCATAATTGTAACAAAGTCCTTTTTCTCTTTTTTCTTTCAATTGTTGCGGTGTAACCCTTGTAGGTTGTGGAAGGCCAGGAGAAACAACACTTCCATCTTTATAGTTGTGAGAGGTAGACTTCCTTGTTGCCATAATTTTACTTTCCAATATGTAACAAATCCCTTTTACTATTTCCAATTGCTGTGGTGTTTCTTTAAAGAAGGTGTTGCTCTTTGTATCCTCATAATGTGCTATCATTTCCTCGGTGAAAATTAACCACGTAACAAGTTTTTTACGAGAACAAAGCCCTTTATACCATAAAAATTGATCTGGTTCTAAATATGAGGATGCAATACATACCTTTTGTAACTGTGGTACACCATGTAGATCAAAATATTGCTCCATCTGACGTATCCAATTTACCGGATCCTTGCCATCAAACTTCCTCATCTTGTTTTTTCTTGATTTTAGGAGCTAGGTCTTGAAATGACTATAACTCTGTACTTTCAGATCTTTAAGTTCTAAAACTACGACCTGTAGTAGTCCTCCGTGTCCTCTTTCCAATGCCACCAGTCTGACCCCAATTGGATTCTCCAATGAAGAGTTATGCCAAATCTCCCATAGTGACCTGATTATAGACTAATTCAGTAGAGAAAACTTGTACGACATGCCACGTGTCCCTGTTTTGACCTTTGGCTCTAAAAAACTACAGTCCATCCTCGTTCTTCACCTTCTTACGAAATTTCAATCTGATTCTCAGAGAGAAAGTTATGACGATTTTCCCCAGGTCACTTGTTTTGAATGTAATTCAAGAGTCTGCAAAAAGACCAACTTCCTCAGATCATATCTCCGCCAATATAGTGCGAAAATCTCTGAAATTTGTGCTTGAGCTGCAGCGCGATGTCTTCTCAAATGGTTTTTTTTTTCAACTTCTGAAACATCGCAGAAAAAAAGTTATAGTGAAAATGCCACGATGATTTGTTTGGAGCAGCGAAACCCTAGAATCCAAAGCTCTGATACCAAATGTTATGAAATTGGCTCAAGAAAAGATAGAAAAGATAGATCAACGCCTTAGAATTCAGCCTCTTCGAGGGGGAAACCTCCTTTACATTACATAAATGAACAATTCTTGGATGATTCAAATGAAAAGACCTCCTTTGTATATATAGGAGTCTTAGGGGTCATAACATAATAAGAGCCTACATAACAATAATAATGTAAGGGCACAATAATAACAATAGTGGGCTTCTATGGGGCACAATAGTAACAATATGGGCACTACATGGGTACATCAATATAATAAGTGGGTTGTACTAACAACAATAAGGGGTTACACTAGTAGTATAGGGGCCCAACATCTTTCCTCCAAAAACTCGCTTCCTGCTATGCGCAAAATTTGTAGCATCTTCATCTTTAGCATGTTGTCTATCCATTTCCCTTCCAACTTAGAGAAATTTCTTACATCCAGAACTTCCAATGAGGTGGGGCATTGGAAATCCTCAAGGAGCTTCTTTAGCTTGTCGCAGTCTTTCAGTGATAGAACTCGCAGTAGTGAGAGACCTTTGAAGTATATACATAGTTCTTCAAGAGTCGAGCACGCTGATAAATCCAAATGCTCCAAGTACTTGAGTTGGCAGAAACTTTCTAGCAGCTTTTGTAGACTCTGACAACCGGTCATGATTAGCTTTCTTAAACTTGTTATTTCTCCAAATCACTCCGGAAGCTTCTCTAGATGGTCGCACTTAGTCATGTCAAGATGTGTTAATGTGGAGAAGTTGCAAAACCCATCGGCCATGTACAATGTAATCACCAGGTTATATTTTATGCTGAGTAATTGCATAAACAAAAGAAAAGAGAGTCAATCTAGGTTTGGTGTCGAATTGCATTTTAAATGGTCAAATCTGTGCTTATTTTGAATTTTTCCAGATATTCGCTTGTGGGCAATTATGATTATGAAATGTTTTATATAAAATCGTTTATAGATTATATTCCTTAAAAGAAATCATATAAATTTAAATTTATAAATTATTTGCGTTAAAATTAGTTTAAAATTAAATTGTAATTAAATTATTTTAGTGTAGTTTTAAATAGTAACTAAGTTTTAAATTACAACCATTTTTCTTAACCTCAAATGCTACAGGAGTGCCAATTTTGGCTCTCATTATGAGTTTTTCCAATCTGCGCTAGTTTAGCTTCGATCAATTTTAATGCTTGATAATTTGTTTTTTAGTTTACTTTGTTTTAGATTGTATTTTTGTATTTTGCTTTCTTCTCTGCCTAAAGTGTAGAAAGTGTAGAATTCATGTAAATAATTTCTTAATTTGATTATATATTCATTATTCAAATTTAACCCTTGGATACCATTGTCATTGATTATTCACAACTTCTTCATAACTGGGAGGGATGAATAATTTACTTTCCATGAATACCAACAGTGAATATCAACATTATTTTACAAAAATTACTATTTGTGGTATCCTGCATATTATTTTCCTCTAAACTAGTGTTAGTTGATATTTTTTTTTATCAGATATCTCTTCTATACTGTAGTGGGATGGGATGGGATGGGAGTAGCGTTCGATTTTTATGTATCAAACAATATTGTAAATGTAATTTGAAAACCCAAAATTATGGTGTAAATATTGGCTTGTTTTCAGATAATTTTAAGACGAAACTATACCCAAAAAAATAGCTGAACATTTCAACGCGCAGGGAAAATTATAGAAAAGTTTCATTAATATGTTTAAAAAGGAAGTATAGAAATGATATTTAGGTGGATTGGTAAAACAAAGAATGGAAATTTTGCAATGTCAGTAAGTTCTGTTTGTAAGCACAAAAAGGACTACCAATTTGGCCTCCAAAAAAGAGACAAACGGTTAGGTTAAAGTGAACAAGTAGCGTCGAGAACAAACAAACCTACAAAAAAAACCATAGCCATTATGCAACTAATAAGAGAAAACAAAACATTCTATAACAGACAGAGTCAGAAGAAGCAAGACAACATGATAGCAATTCCGAAGAACGTAAAGTCAGATAAAGGCCTTAATCAACAATACACATAATTATGTCTAACAATAATGTCAGTGACGTGTTTGGGAATCTGATTTCTGTGCCAAGAACGTGGCCAGCTGTTTGAAATATCTTTCATCGCTAGCATATTTTTGATTTTCCTGATATTTCCAATTTCTTCCCATTTTCAGGTAGCTGATTTGTCTTATAATTTCAAAGTTTTAACGTCCAAGTTTATTTTGGCCACCGTGGAAGTTTCAGTCCTTATCTGTGAAAGCTACTCTTAAGAAAATATTAAATACCATAAAAAATTAAAAGGTATTTTTTTTAATATTATAAAGAATAAATAGGTATATTTTCTAGTTAATATTATTTTTGTATCACTGCAAGATTATTTTTTTAATATTGATTTAGTTGATGAAATGAAATTCATATATACTAAATACTTTATATTTATTATATAGGTATTATATATCAAAAATGTCTTCAAAAAAAGGGAATCAACTTTCTATCAAAATATTCTTTGGATGGTCTAATACATCTCAAGCTTCATTGCCTGATAAAGAAGATCATGATTTTGATCTAAATGAAGATTTAGATGTCTTGGGGCAAAATGGAGAATATGATATCTTGGAGCATAATGAAAAAAGTGATGAAGAATTTCACCATGGAGAACCTAGCACCCAAAAGAAAAGAAAAATGAAAGTAAAAAGAGAGTTTCGCGATCAATGGAAAACTAAGTATAAGTGGTTGAGAGAGGCAAAGCATGAAGGAAAAATAGTTATGAAATGCATAAGGCAATGGGGCCATGGGCAATTGGGACTGGTTGCTCTACATTGCAGCATGATTCTATAATTGTTCATGCTAATTCAAGCATTCATAAACTCTCACAGGAAAAGTGGATATGTGGAAATGAGAAGAAGGTGAAGTCTATTACAGAACACATTGCATGCATTGATGATATGAACAAATAAAGGGTCATCACTACTATGAAATAAGTATATTGGATGGTGCAAGAGGATCTACCACTTTCAAAATATGAATCCCTTTGTTTGTTTACAATGTCTTTACACACGCCAAATATGCCAAAGAACAAAGAGTATACATCATATACAAATCACATGGCTGAAAAAGAATTCCTTTTTGCTATATCTCAGTACCTTGAAGAGCTACAAACTTCCAAAATGCTAGATAGCCCTTTTTTTCATTGATGTTAGATGAAAGTACAGACCGTAGTTTAGAAAAACATCTTGTGGTTTATGCCACATTTTTAAACTCAAAAGGGTTGGGTCCTCCAATTTCACAATTTTTAAAGCTCATAAATGTTTGCGATGGAAGAGGGAAAACAACTTATGATGCAATCAAACATTTAATGGAATCAAGGGGCCTTTCAACAGAAAGATTAATAGGAGTTTCCACAGATGGCGCTTCTTCAATGGTTGGTAATGAAAATGGTTTTATCACTTTCTTGAAGAAATATGTACCTAATATTGTAGGTGTTCATTGCATTTCTCATCGTGAAGCCTTAGCTGCATCAGATGCTTAAAAAACAAATACCTGAATTATTATTTGTTGAGAAATTAGCAAATAAGGTATATTATTGCTCTACAGGAACTCATGCAACTTGAAACTCTTCAATCTCTTGAAATCCATGGAGTTAGATGGCGTTCAAGGGGAGAAGTCATTGAAAGACTTGTTGTACTTATGCCTCCCATATTAACATTGTGGAAAAATGAAAGAAAAGACTCATGGTATGATAAGGCAATAATCTTTTCAGTACAATTTTGTTTACATATGCTTGCAGATATAGTGTGTGAATTAAACAAGTTGAACACGCAATTCCAAGAAGAGTACATTGATGTCAGCTCTCTAGGGGGAGCCATAGATGTCACGGTAAACACTTTGAAAAGGTGGTTTTTAAGAAGTGACACATTTGCAGATGGCACATGTTATTTATCTAAATTTCTAGATGCCTCTAAATTTGTGATAAGAAGGGGCTTGTTCACAAGCATGAATTATGATTTGTAGCAATTCCACATGCATATGTTGATTGTGTTGATATACAAAAACAATCATGGAAACCGTGTATTGAAGGTTCAATAGAAAGTTGCAAAAGATTATGTTCAAGCTCTCGTAGAGAATTTGAACAGAAGATTCCCTGATCTTGCATTTTTCAACTTAGCAAGGTTGTTTATCCCTTGCCATTATTTAGAGGATGTTCATGGAAGAGAACGAAATTCAAAGCATTGGCTCGAAAAGATTTTTCAACACTTACAACATCTTTATTATCAAAGTGAAGAAAACAAAACTACATTTTATTTTAAGGCTTGTTTGAAAGAGTTGCATCCATTTGTTGACACTCTCCGTGTTAATTGTGAGGGATCATCCATGAAAGATGCATGGAGGATTTTTTTATGTTAGAGGGTTGCATACAAATTTTCCTAACATGTCAAAATTATGGCAGGCGATACTTACTATTCCTGCAAGTACAGTTGCTTGTGAGAGAGGATTCTCAAGACAAAACATAATAAAGGATGTCTGAAGAACAAAACTATCATTAGTTACATTGGATGCCTTGATGCGGGTGTCTCTAACAAGGCTTGATTCATCAATGGTGGAATGGGATAGGGTATTTGAAATCTGGAAGGATGCTAAAGAAAGGAGAACCTTAAATATTTAAAGTTTTTACTTTTATTTTTATGTTTGTAATAGTGGTGTTTTGACAATTACCTCTTTTGGTGAAACTATCCAAAATTTAGTTTGTGTACATGATGATATTGAATCTACTTTTTGAACATTTACATAGTTCACGCACATTATGTTTTTGGTTTGAAAATTATTTCACAACTATTGTTCTTTTAATGGGATTAACATGGTAGTGACTCAAATGGAAAACATGGTATGTGTGAGTGAATTATTTTTGTCAAATTTGTTGCAACAATACTAACATTCATTATTCTCATGTGAAAGTAATTATGAATATATATTTTTTCACTTCATAATATTATTTTTTGTTGTTTCTATATATATTTCCCATCTATTTTATCACCATTTGCATTTTAAACAAAAAAACTGAGAACATTTGAACAATCTGGAAAATTTGCAGAAAAATTTGATCAGCAGGTCTCAAAACAAAGTGTAGCAATGAGACTTGAGCCGAATGGTACAACAAAGAATGGAAAACTTGAACAATTATGAGACTTGAGCCGAATGGTACAACAAAGAATGGAAAACTTGAACAATTATGAGTACAATTTGAAATTAGATGAAACTTGTACAAATAAATTTTAAAAGCATATGATGGGCAGTTTAAAAATAAAAACGTCACAAAAAAATTCCTTGACGGGTAGGGTCACCCGTCAAATTTAACCCCTATATCCAGCGACTAGGATCTATGAGACGGTCATCAATATAAACATCCATGGAGCATCTCGTTTCCATCGTGAGGAACGAAGAAGACCTCTCAATACACAACCCCTCCCATTTCAATTTTGAAGTTTCTTCATTTTTGAGGTAGCATGTAACTACGACAAAACAATGACAAAAGAAATGGACTTTTTCTCTAGGAATAGGCACTTTACCAAAGACAAACATTTGAACAAGTTCACCACTCCACCTTTTAGTGAATGTAATGGTAAGAGGTTATGTTTTGGAGTAGTCTATATTGCAACTTTTTGGAGTTGACGCGACATGTTTATGGATGATGTTACATACATGGCCTGGATGTATTACGAAAACTTTCTACAACCTCGATAAACTCATAGTTTCATTTTCCGGCCATTGTAAAACTCTCTTGATTTGCAATCAATTCTTCCCTTATCTCCACGGGCTAATTTGAATTTTAAATTTGTTGCCTCAGCGCTTTGAGTTGAATCGACTACAAGTACAAGCTCCAAACGCATTAATGATTGTTCATTTGAATTTTGAAAACTCGCCCCGCCTAAACACTGAAATTTGGATTTGAAATTTGGGGATGGCTAAATCAGTTTCATTCCTTCGAGGCGTAAGGAGCCATGTTCCCTTATCAAGATGTGCTCAAGCGGAGATTGAAGAATATACTTCCCGTCCCACAGGAAGAAGTCGCGTCCTAGCTCTTCTGGAGCCAAAGCTGGGCCAAGCTAGAGCAGTTTCCTAGCTTTGCAGGAATCTATCAGCTCAAATTGTTGCGTTGTGCTGGTGACTGATTTTATACGGCGATAATCATTGGGTATACTTCCTATGAGTGAATTGTCTCGTAGTTGCATGTATTGGACGTTGGTAATATTGTCGAGTTCAGGTGGATGGGAACGTGTGAGGAAATTGGATCTTATCACAAAATTATTAACATTGGATATCTGGGGATTGTGCCGGTCAGAGAGTTACCATAAAGGGTGAACACTTTGAGTTTCGTAATGTTCCCAAGAATGCTAAGAAACATTGTAAGTCTGTCAAAATTGTAATTGTCATGGACAAGAACGCGATGAGTGATGATGTGTCGTGATTGCTCTAAGAGGCGGTGGAGGCAGCTTGGCCGTCGTGATTGTTTGGAAAATAAAACTGGTGAGTGTTCCCCCCATTCTCACGGCCTTTCAATTCTCAAGAATGGAGCGAGATGTGGTGACAAAAACCATCCACCAATGGCAATAAAACATGCCTTTCGTGGAAGAGGATCTGTTCATGCGTGTTCAGTTCTTTTGCATTAACGTGGAAGGAGGGACGAAAAAGGATATGAATGCATTGTTCCAAGGACGTAAGGAGAAGTTCTTGAAGATTATGAATGCAACCTTCCTAGAGTTGAAGATGGCAAAAAACGTGTAGTGAAATGAGCTCGATCAAGTCCATGTCCTTCATCGGAGGGACTGCTAACGTGAGTAAATTGACAGAAAGATACTATTCCAACAAAGTCCACTTCAAAATAAAGTCAGATATGGTAGTAACCCCACTCCCCATATCAGGCCTCCAAGGATTGTTCGACATCCTCGAAGGAGTATGTACACATTTGTTTTTCCTCCGGGAGGGATAATGAATAGGATTCCTTCCTATGCGATGCTAAGAGGAGTTGAGCTTCGCGTGGAACATTTGTGCCACTTTGCTTTCATTACACATATACACACTGAAATCATTCTCGATGCCAAACACAAGAGTGGAGCATTCATATTCCTTTGGAAAGTCATAATGAATAGAGTCATTCATATGCCAAACACAAATTTTATGAACAAATTTACATGCAGACAATATCAAATAGAGATGAACATTTTTGTTGCAACTGTCGAACGAGTTACATAGGAGCAAAAGATCAACATTAATGGTGAATGGCATAGGCAAAGAAAATGAGTAATTTGGTTAAAAATATTAGGAAGTTGATTAGGTTAAATAAATTAGGTTATATTGGATTTTGTTTTGTAAATCAATTTCAATGTAATAATCCTTATTACAAGGGATTATTATTAATAATCTTCCATAATCTATTTTTCTTTATTTTGAATTTATGACTTAAAGAGATTAGGTTATTCATTCTCTATTTTTTATTTTGATTTTAAATCTATAATTAAGAAAAATATTTTATTAGTGTAATTTAATTTTTCCATGTATATTTTAAATTTGATAATAATTTTTTAATAATTAAAATATGTTTTTAATCCAATTTAAATTAAATATTTTAAAAAAACCTTTAAAGCAATAAAATGATACACATTCCCCTATTGAAATATGTGATTTCACTAATTATATTAATTTTTTTTGGGAAAAATTCAACATATTAAGATTATGCACATTTCACAATTTAAATATGAGATTCCAACCAATTATATTAAGAAAAGAATGTAAGTCATAATTATTTTTTTGGACATCTTAAACACATTAACCATTATTCCTATCAATAACGCTATTGAAAAGTAACTTAAATATTTAATCTCATATGTATATATATGTTTTGTTAGTTTCACTTATAGGGATATAAACTTTGAATCTTATAGTTTACACAATATTCATAATGAAGGGATGGTCAATTGGACAATTTTCATGGTAAATATTATTAAAAGGAAAATTCATATTATTAAAAAAAGGAATATTTTTTAAAGATAATGTTTAATAAATAAGATATGTAATAATATTGGTCTTTAAAATAAATATTTTTAGCTCAATGATATGAATTAAATGGTTAATAAATTTTGATAGACATTGATGCATAGTTTGCACTACCAAAAAAAAAATCATAAAAAATTAATTAAGTTAGAATTTTATTTCAAATTATTATTATTATTAATTAAAAAAAAATTACTATATGAATATAACAACATATATATATTTAAAACATGAAACACAGAAAATATAATATAAAACCATGTAGTAAATAAGAAGTGAAACAATGTCATAAAATTAAAAATAAATGAAAATTGACTTTCTCACATTCATATTCTTAAATATAATAATAATAATATTTTTTTAAAGTTAATTCGAAAAAAAAGTATATCTACTTTTAAAATAAATTATAACTTTTTGTTGATGAATATTTTGTGGAAATTAAATCCTATCATTTACTAATAATTATTAATCATTAAATTAAAATTCTAGAACCTCTAAGATTAATAATTATATTCTTATCAAAAATAAATTATATTGACAACGACACCACAGTGTTAAATGTAATGATCTATTATAAAGTTTGCATTTTAAAATGAATATGATAAGGTTTTATTGAATAGTTTATCTATATAAGTGATTTTTTTAATCTTCATTTTCAAATTGTTATCTATTTGATTTAATTTATGTATACAGAATTAGATTCTTTTTCTTTCTTTTTTAAACTATAGTTAGGAAGTTTGTATTAGCATAAATATTCATCCAAGGCACAAAAAAGTACAACAATTGTATCAAAATTACCCATTGATTTTGTGTATCTAGAAGAAATGAAATTCCATATATTATATAGTTGCAGCAAGGAAAAAGCTTAAGGGTTGCCTATACGAAGTGCACAATTTAGGAAGGCTAGATGAGGTTAGGTTTCTAGGAATCCTCAGAATTTGGATAAGCATGGGATCAATGGAACCGACGTGAACAGTGATAGAACTTGACTATGACCACACACTTGGGCAGTTAGTGATAAAACATAGATCATCTAGAACATACGAAAACATACTTTTCTTAATGCAAAAACCTTTGTGGCAACTTATGATAAGTGTGAGTCTGATAATAAACTTTGTGAGGATAATGACGACACTTGTGTAATAGTGTGTGAAAATTTGGAAATGAGTGTGAAACATGTCTATATTATGAGAACAACTCATTTTCACAAAGGTTTCCCCTTGAAGTAAATTAGAACTTCCCTTTGCATGATATGCGATAATTCTCATGCCCGAAGACGACACTTGCTATATAAAGATAAAAGTGTGAACACTGCTTGAGATCCAAGAAGGGAGCTTCAAATCATCAACTAACCAATAAATGACTAAGGAACGACCGATCACAGGATCCATAGTAGGCTCCAAAGTTTTGGAGTGTGTTGCAGTCACTACAACACTTGGTGACACACTAGTAGAATCCAACTTCTCTATTTTGGTTAACTCCTTCAGTGCAGGGCCATGGTTCTTTAGGGAGTATTGATTCATCGTGTAGATTACCTTGGCCTTCCCACTTATGCCACGAACAAACATGGTCCCCTATATACCTTCTTAGTAGAACATAACATAAGATGCAGGATAATCACAATGTTTCGAGTTAGGAAGGGTAGTGTAGCTTGTGAGATTAACATTTTCAAATTATAATTTCATCTCTAGTGTTGCTCTGCTACCAGCAGGCTTGAACAGTACCCCGACGGAGTTATGCAAGAACACAAACATTGCTCCTCTATCAATGAACCTAGAAAGTACCCCCGTGGAGTTGTTTTCTTCACTTCTCTGCACAAGAAGCCTTTCTCTTCTTTCACCTTCATTTATTTATTTAAAGAGAATTATGCATTGGCACTTATTTATTTTGTGGTGAAAGAGGGATCCCAAATTATTGAGAGGAGAAGAGGTTATTCCTTCAGAAAAGCATATAGAGACCTCTAATTTAAGTTTTCTCATTTAGATTTTCCCCTTCACCATTCCTACTAGTTGGATAAGCTTGAGAAAACCAAAGTAGAAAAAATCGAGTATAGGCATGAGGTTTTCAAACTAGAAGTGGGTTCATGGTTGGACCAAAACTCTCCTTATAGATGGATCATATTTTCCATCGGAACTTCATTTGCCAAAATATGTAACTGACACAAGGAAGACGGACATAAGGCTAGCCAAATGTTGAAGTGTCACAAGATGCTTTATAGTTCAGCCACACACATATTAAGAAGCCAAAATAGGTCCAAGCACAACACTTATTTGCATGATGAAAAAAAAGGAAGAACTCAACAAGAAAGAAAAACAACATGAAAAGAAATAAAACACACAACAAGGAAACATAACCAGAAGACGAGAAAAAAATGGCTAAAGAAAACATGATATATAATCAAAATAAGAAAACGAGGATAGACAATAGGGAATAAGTGCATAATGAGTGCAAGAGAGGGAAACTAGGATGCAACTAATCCTACTCCTAACCTAACAGCTAGAAGGTCGGGGTCACATATAATGAAATTTCTAGTGAAGCCACCATAGTCATTCTCGATATGCAACCACAAAGATATGAATAATTAAAACAGATAAAAACTGATGTGCAACAAAAAATATAAAAACCTGAAAAAAAAATCACAAGAAAAAGAAGGTCTCGCCAATGGGAAGAAAGGTGTGTCACATCCACTACTTTCATCCAATCCACATGTTTACCTTTTCGATGAATACCAGTTTTCAACAAACCTTGGAATCTTCTTGTGGATGTGTGATCCATAATTATGTAGGAGCGTAATAAAATACATATATACACATAAACACATACATGCGATGTAAACACAATTTCATTTCATTAATATCAAAGAAATGAAATATGCTTACATACATAAATGGAAATCAGCTAGCTCGAACGATGGTAGTTTATCTCGGAGAAGAGACGTGGCGGGTACATGCCTCTGAACTATGTTACAATGAGGCTCAAAGGCCTATTTATTATTAAGAAACAATGGAAAACCCTGAACATCCAGAAACATAACCCTAGGAGATGAAGCGCCAAAATTGTGGGCCCAGTTTGGGTAAATCGCTACATCAACTTCTTGGGGTTGTAACTTTGCCATACGATCTCCATTTGACTATCATAATTCCTAGTTTCAAAGATGTTTAAGAGGAGTCTTAAAAAAAGGAAGTTAGAATGGCTTGAGACTTTTTTTGGTTTCTTCATTTTCCCTAAAAACGTCTTTTAGTCCCTCAAAACGACTTCAGAAGTTTAGGACCCGAAAAACTGTTAAAAATAGTAAGTGTGTTACAATTAACAAAATTGAAAGGAAACAATGGTGGGGGTCTAAGTGGAATAGGAAAGTGGACACCAATATCCACTTGGACCAGTCCTCCCCCTTAGGAAGAAATGGTCCCCATTGCATTCAGTGCCTCCATGAGATGGGGAAACTTTTACTGAACTTGGTCCCTAGTGAGCCACTTGCCTTGGTGCAGGAATTGGTAAGCTTTGATAACCTGATATAGTTGGATCTTCTACTAGCAAGTGTTTTTTATCTATGTGTCCATGATTCAATCATTTTTGGCCTGTTCCATGTTCTCTGGTTTTAACTCTGTTGGTATGATTTTCTATGCAATGTATGATTTGTCTAGTAATGGTGGAAAGTCTGGTGAAAGGAAGTCCGCATTGAACACTAGGTGCATGCCAAGGAATGGTGGAATGTTGAGCTCTAAAGAATTGTCCCCTACAACCTTAGTGATGGTGTAAGGCCCATATCGAAGTGGGCGAAGTTTGCTGTGAGGCCCAACAAGGCACTCCTTCTTCAAATGTAACTAAAATTTGTTGCCCATCTGGAACTTGTATGGCACCCAATGCTGATCATGAAATTTCTTGTATTTAGCATTGGCTTTGTCTAATATGTCATGAACCTGTTGGTGGATGTGTTGAATGCACCCAATGAAGTCATTAGCCCTGTCAGCTTCAGACTGGACATGAGCCGAATCTGCTTGAGTAGCCACAAATGGCATGGCCACATTAATGGGACATAGTGACTGGAATCCCAACCCCACTTGAAAGGGGTTGTGGCCAGTTGAGCTATGGAGAGCTTTGTTATAGCATTATTGGACACAGGGGAGCCTTTCATCCCATTTCCGTGGATTCTTTAAATTTAAAATATGCAGAATGTGTACAATCATCCTGTTGACGACTTCTGTTTGGCCATTAGTTTGGTGGTGGAAAGTTGTGGACTTAGTGAGCTTGGTATACAACATCAACCATAGAATTGACCAAAATATAATTAGGAAAATGTTGTCCCAATCTGAGATAATGGATTGTGGGATCCAAAATATACCCACACTCATTCAAATAAGAGCTTTGTAGTGGATTCTGCTATGATATTCTTCTTCCAGGCTGCTAGAATGGCCATCTTAGAGAATTTGTCGATGACCATGAAAACACAGCCATTTCCATGCTTAGTAAAAAGAAGTCTTGGCATTTAATCCATGGAGATGGATTCCTAAGGTTGACTAGGAGTAGGCAGAGGAGTATAGAGGCCTTACTTCTTAATGGTCGATTTGGCAATGGCACAGGCAGTGCAAGATTTGATGTGCCCTATCTATGTTTTAATTTTGAATTGGGAATTCTTCTTGGAAGCTACAAAGTGGATCTCATCTATATTGAGCATTTTCCTTATGTACTCTAGAAAAATCCTCATTGGGAGGAATTTAGGCAGCTTGTAAGGTGCAAACTCACAACCAAATATTCTCAATTTTGTATAATTGTGATAGATGTACTAATCCCCTGTCTGGACTTGGTCTAATATCTGCAAAACCTTTCTAATTTCCTCACTGATCCTTGGCTTTGTCCTGCTACCTAAGAGACTGATTACTGGATGCACAAACATCTCTATGAATTGTTTGTAAAAGTATTCTTTTTGTTCCTCCATCACTAGTGTAGTCGAGAAGATGAATGACTACTGGTTTCCTTCTTCATCCATCTTTTGTAAAGCAAGCTTGATCTCCTTGAAAATATAAGAACATATAAACTAACAAAGAAGCATACTTGAATACATCCTCAGTATGGAATTTGATAAACTGCTCATGAATAGAATCTGCAAGAAATTGTCTAAAGTTCAACATGATGAAGGGCTTGGAATCAACAGAGAAAATGGAAATAAATCCTATGATGGCCTCATCTACCCATTGATATGAGTAATAGCTAAGGAGGTAAGAGATGAATGTGATAATTTGCTTGGCTCTCTTAGGGAAAATAGAGGAGGGATAGGGAGGAGTTTTCTTTGCCAATGGGGTATCTTGCGTCAAGAAAAGCTCAAGGGTTTTTACCCTCTTAGCAAAGTCCAATTTATGATACAATTCAGCAAGGGCTTCATGGGAAAAAGGAGCGGAATTCTCTACTGTAGGAGCCTGCATCATCTGGTCTATAGCTTGAGGAGTGATAGTGAACAAAATTTCTCCAGTGGGGGAAATGATGGCTCTTTGGCTTGTAAAATAACATGCATGACACTTCCTAACAAATTCTGGCGTGCAGTGGGTACGAGGAAAAGCATAGTGGGGAAAATTGGATTCCCATAGTTGAATGTCATCGGATTTATCGATATATTTGTCCTCCATCCAACAATACATCTCAAAAAGGTCAAATTCACAAAGAGTATCATGGATCTTATAGTCTTTGTTTACCAAAGGGATGTAGTGAAAATCAATGGGAGGGTGGATCAGAGGACTGACATGTTCTTCTAGCCCCTTGTCTTTTGGAGGCATGATTGTATAAGTTGAGGAAAATGGTGAAAAAATGGATAACAAGCTTACAATACACAGAGAGGACTTAGGATTGGTAGACAAAAACATAGGTAATAGCCTAGAACTGAGTGAGCAGGCAATGTTCCCATATTTGAAGGACAAATAGATGCAGATGTCATAGATAGATGGTTATATCCATTGGAAGGATATTTTTCAGTTTATGACTTTTATAATCAAGAAAATATTACTTTTGCACTCCTCAAAGTTGCCCCACATGTGAATGGCTAGTGGGAAACCTACTGTGAATAAAAGGACGAGCGGGAATCCTCACTCCTTTCAGTCATACCCACTTGAAATTCTTTCCGAGATGCCATCAAGCAACAATATTACCCTTTCTGGAGCTATGAAGATAAATACATGAAGTGGACCACTCTATGATAGGGAAGAGACCAATATGTGTTGGAGTTTACAAATGTTTTCCATACCCTTCACACGAAACTAGTATCAAGGATTATGAGCAGAATTTGGTACTCAAATATTGTGAATGTCTACACAAGTATATCCAAGACAAGATGGAGTTCCTGGAAATATCCTTGCTTGGTGTCGCCTATCGATATGTTGTCAAGATCAAGCATAAATTTAAATGGAACAAGCGGTACTTTGGATCTGCGAATCTGAAGCAAGGGAAAGGTGCCCCTAAACCGCAAAACAAAGGAAAAAGGCAAGGTGGGGTGACCCAAGACAACCCACCAATGCTGCAAAAGAAGAACAACATGACGAATACAATGAAGGACACAGGGAAATGATGTGAGTTCCATAAGAGCCCCACTCACAACACAAGTGAGTGTCGAGCCAAGCAGTTACTAGTAGCCGAGTTGAAGGCTTCCGAATCAGATGCATGTTCTGAATTTGAGTCAGAAATCGAGAAGGGGAATGACAAAAGGAAGCAGATTATTGATGTGGAGCCTAGTGCCACCCTTGCCACCACCAAGATCTAGAAGGATGAGATCGAACATCCAGAGGAAGGGGAGTGACTCTTCCACTCAAAAATGTGGGTGAAGGGTTCTTTGTTATAGTTCATTGTTGATAACGAGAGCCAAAAGAACATCATTTCAGTAGAGGACATGAAGCGGTTGGGCCTACTGACCACACCACACCAGCAGTCGTACACCATCCGATGGCTTCATCAAGGGAGAGATATTTGCATCAACCAACAGTGCCACCTTTCGTACGACATCAAGCCCTTCACAGATGAGGTGTTGTGTGATGTTGCCCCTATTGAAGTTTGTGATGTTTTATTTGTCCAACCATACTTGTGGAAGTGTTGTGTTGTGTATGAGTATATGCCTTGCACTGTTATTATTACTTTGGGCAATAAACTGTACATGATACTAGAGGTAGCACCACCTATTGTTGTTTCTTTGATCACTACAAAGCAATGTAGTAAGATTATTTCCCAAACTAGGATTTTTTTCCTTATGATTCGCCCTCAAGGAAAGAAGAAGATTGCGGCCACGAAATCTAGATAAGGCTCCTCCACATGACAACAACAGATGGACAAGGTTGTAGACGAGTACAGGGACATCTTCACCTCACTCGTAGGGGTACCTTTATAGTATCAGGTCAAGCACTCCATCGATCTGACTACAGGTGTGGCACTACCTAATGGACCGATCTATCGACACTTTGTTTGGAGAACGACGAAATCAAGAGGCAGATTTAGGAGTTGTTGCAAAAAGGGCACATTAGGCCAAATTCATGACCCTGTGGGAGCCTGATCATGTGGGTACAAAAGAGGGAAGGGACCTGGAGACTCTGTATTAATTATTAGATGCTGAAAAAGATCACTATTTAGAATAGGTATCCAATCCCATAGATTGATGACCTTATGGAAGACTGACTTCAAATCTAAGGAGGTATTTTTCAAATGGTTGGTCATGTATTTTTGGTTGACGAATTCTCTCGCAACCTCCATGAGGATGATGGACGACATCTTGAAAATCTTCACCAACTTATTCGTGGTGTTTTATTTGGATGACATTTTGATCTTCAGGGATATTTGGGAAGAAAACCTCCACCATATTCTACAGGTCACCCAAACTTCGCGGCAACACAAGCTGTGTGCCAATTTGGAGAAATGCACTTTTGGTATGACCTAGGTTCAATATTTGGGGTACATCATTTATGAGTGAGGTGTGCATATGGACCCAGCCAAGATACAAGTCATTCGGTATTGGCCAAACCCAACCACTCTAATAGAGCTCCATAGCTTTCAAGTTCTTTCCAACGTTTACCACAGGTTCATGTTTGGGTTCTCTCATATAACTTGGCCTTTGAGTCAAGTCACCAAGGTAGGAGTGAAAGAAAATTTATTTTGGTCTGAATCCCAACAGAAGGCATTTGTCGAATTGAAGCATCACCTCTGATTTGCACTAGTGCTCACATTAACAGACCTGTAACAATCTTTTGAGATCGAGACAAATGCCTCTGACTATGCTATTGGTGCAGTTCTTACCTAGCAGGGGCATCTAGTGGCATATCATAGTGAGACACTTTCAAATACATTTAGAAAGTATCCCACCTATGACAAAGAGATTTATTCCATTGTGTAGGCCTACTGACAATGTAAGTATTACATTATGGGGAAGGAAACGATCATCCACACAGACCATTGACCCTTGCAATTCATACGGACACTAATCACCGGTCATGGCGCTGACCACTATGCTTGACTCTTGTGGGAACGAAATTGTGAGGTTGCCACATCTTTACAAGAGCGATCGAGAATTCAAAAATGCATACCAGATGCTCCTGGAAGGAAAGCAAGTTCCAAATTTTCACCTCCAAGATGCACAATTATGCCACCTGGGACACCTCTATGTTCCTTCAACATAGTGTTCTAAGATGATTTGGGAGGTGCACTATAGTTGGGTTGTTGGACATTTCGGGGTAGAGAAAATAGTGGTAGTGCTACGAAAGTATTTTTGTTGGCTGAACCTTCGACCAGACGTTGGGAAGTACATCAAATCCTGCACTCCCTGTGCCATTGCGAAACTGACCATCAAGAAGCAAGGCCTATATACTCCTCTGCCTACTCCTAGTCGACCTTGGGAATTCATCTCCATGGATTACATGTTAGGCCTTCCTTTTACTAAGCATGGTAATGATTGCGGTTTTGTGGTCGTCGACAAATTCTCTAAGATGGCCATTCTGGTAGCCTGCAAGAAGAGTATCACTGTAGAATCCACTGCAAAGCTCTTCTTTGAATGAGTGTGGGTACATTTTGGATCCCACAATGCATTATCTTAGATCGAGACAACATTTTCCTAAGTACATTTTCGTCAAGACTGTGGTTGATGTTGTATACCAATCTCACTAAGTCCACGACTTTCCACCGCCAAACTGATCGCCAAACAAAAGTTGTCAACAGGATGATTGTATAGATTTTGTGTATTTACAATTGAAAGAATCCACACGCATGGGCTGAAAGGATCCCCTTTGTCCAACGCTACTACAATAGAGCTCTCCATAGTTCAACTGGCCACACCCCCTTTCAGGTGGGGTTTGGATTTTGGTGACTATGTCCCATTGATGTGGCCATACCATTTGCGACTACTCAAGAAGATTTGACTCATGTCCAGTTCGAAGTTGATAGGGCTAACGACTTCATTGGGTGCATTCAACACATCCTCCAGCAAGTCCATGACATATTGGACAAAGCCAATGATAAATACAAGCAATTTCATGAGCAACATTGGGTGCCACACAAGTTTCATATGGGTGACAAATTTTAGTTACATTTGCAGAAGGAGTGCTTTGTTGAGCACCACTGCAAGCTTCGCCCACTCTGATATGGGCCTTACCCCATCACTAAGGCTTTAGGGGACAATTCTTTCGAGCCCAACATTCCACCATTCCTTGGCCTGCACCTAGTGTTCAATGTGGACAACCTTTGACCATACTTTCCACCATTATTGGACAAATTAGACATTGCGGAGAAAATCACACCAACAGAGCTAAACCCAGACTACATGGAACAGGCCACAAATGATCGGATCATGGACACATAGATCAAAAACACCCACCAGCAGAAGATCCAACTATATCAGGTTATTAAAGCTGACCAATTCCGGCACCAAGGCAAGTGGCTCACTAGGGACCAAGTTTAGTAGAAGTTTCTCCATCTCATTGAGGCACTAAAAACAATGGGGACCATTTCTTCCTAAGGGGGCAGGACTGGTCCAGGTGGATATTGGTGGCCACCTGCCTATTCCATTTGGACCCCCACCATTGTTTCCTTTCAATTTCCTTAATTGTAACACACTTACTATTTTTGGAAGTTTTTCGGGTTCTAAACTTCCGACGCCGTTTTGAGGGACTAAAAGACATTTTTAGGGAAACCGTAGAGACGGAAGAAGACATTTTTTTTTTCAATTTTTTTTCTTAATTTAACTTTTTTTTTTAAATTTTAAAATTTTAAATTTTTATTTTTAAAATTTTAATTAATTAATTAATTAATTATTTTATTTTATTTATTTATTTTTTAGCCTCCTCTTCAACATTTTCGAAATGAGGTATTATGATAGTCAAATGGAGATCATATGCCAAAGTTACGACCTCGGTAAGTTGATGTACCAATTTACCCAAACAGGGCCCACAATTTTAACGCTTCATCTCCTAGGGTTAGGTTTCTGGATGTTTAGGGTTTTCCATTGTTTCTCAATAATAAATAGGCATTTGAGCCTCATTGTAACATAGTTCAGAAGCATGTACTCGCCACATCTCTTCTTAGAGATAAGCTACCATCGTTTGAGCTAATTTATTTCCATTTCTGTATGTAAGCATATTTCATTTCTTTGATATTAATGAAATGAAGTTTTGTTTTTGTTGCATGTATCTATTTATGTGTATATCTGTATTTTATTGTGCTCCTGCATAATTCTAGATCACACATCCACAAGAAGATTCCAAGGTTTATTGAAAAATGGTATTCATCGAAAAGGTAAACATGTGGATTGGATGAAAGTAGTGGTTGTGACACACCTCTCTTCCCACACACGAGACCTTCTTTTTCTTGTGCAATTTTTTTCGGGGTTTTATATTTTTTGTTGCACATAAATTTTTATCTATTTTAATTGTTCATATCTTTGTGGCTGCAAGTTAGGAATGACTACGATGGCTTCACTAGAATTTTCATTATATGTGACCCCGACCTTCTCGCAGTTAGGTTAGGAGTAGGATTAGCTGCATCCTAGTTTCCCTTTCTTACACTCATTATGCACTCGTTCCTTGTTGTCTATCCTCGTTTTCTTATTTTGATTCTATATCATGTTTGCTTTAGCCATTTTTTTCTCTTGTCTTCTGGTTATGTTTCCTTGTTATGTGTTTTCTTTATTTTCGTGTTGTTTTTCTTTCTTGTTGAGTTCTTCCTTTTTTTTCATCATGTGAATAAGGGTTGTGCTTGGACCTATTTTGGCTTCTTAATATGTGTGTGGACAAACTATAAAGAGTCTTGTGACACTTCAACATTTGGCTAGCCTTATGTCTGTCTTCCTTGTGTTGGTTACATCTTTTGGCAAATGAAGTTCCGACAGAAAATATGATCAATCTGTAAGGAGAGTTTTGGTCCAACCATGAACCCACTTCTAGTTTGGAAACCTCATTTCTATACTCGGTTTTTTCGGCTTTGGTTTTCTCAAGCTTATCCAACTAGTAGAAACGGTGAAGGGGAAAATATAAATGAGGAAACTTAAATCAGAGGTCTATATATGCTTCTCTGAAAGAATAAACCCTTCTCCTCTAAATAGGTTGGGATCCCTCTTTCACCCCAAAATAAATAAGTACCAATGCATAATTCTCTCTAAATAAATTAATAAAGGTGATAGAAGAGAAAGGCTTCCTGCGTAGAGAGGTGAAGCAAACAACTCCACCAGGGTAGTTTGTACACTCGCTGATAGTGGATCAATGTTTGTGTTCTTACATGATTTTGCTAGTGTACTGTTCAGGGCTGCTGGTAGCAGAGCAACACTAGAGATGAAAATTATACTTTGAAAATGTTAAGCTCATGAGCTACACTACCCTTCCTAACTCGAAACATTGTGATTATGCTGAATCTTATGTTGTGTTCAACTAAGAAGGTATAGAGGGGGCCATGTTTGTTTGCGAGGTAAGTGGGAAGGCCAAGGTAATCCAAACGATGAATAAATACTCCCTAAAGAACCAAGGCCCTACATAGAAGGAGTTAACCAATATAGAGAAGCTGGATTCTACTAGTGTGTCGCCAAGTGTTGGAGCGACTGCAACGCACTCCAAAATTTTGGCCTACATTCAAATTTTGGAGCCTAATGTGGATCTTGTGATTGGTCGTTCCTTAGTCACTTATTGATTAGTTGATGATTTCAAGCTCCCTTCTTGGATCTCAAGCAGTCATTCACACTTTTATCTTTATATAGCAAGTTTTGTCTTTGGGCATGGGAATTGTCGCATATCATGCAAAGGGGAGTTCTTATTTACTTCAAGGGGCAAACTTTGTGAAAATGAGTTTTTCTCATCATATAGACATGTTTAACACTCATTTCCAAATTTTCACGCACTATTGCACAAGTGTCGTCATTAGCCTCAAAAAATTTATTGTCGGACTCACACTTATCGTAAGTTGCCACAAAGGTTTTTGCATTAAGAAAAATATGTTTTCATATTTTCTAGATGATCTATGTTGTATCACTAAGTGCCCAAGTGTGTGGTCATAGTCAAGTTCTATCAATGTTCACGTCGGTTCCATTGATCTCACACTTAGCCAAATTCCGAGGGTTCCTAGCAACCTAACCTCATCTAGCCTTCCTAAATTGTGCACTTCGCATATGCAACCCTTAATCTTCTTGCTGCAACTATATAATATATGGAATTTTATTTCTTCTAGATACACAAATTCAATGGGTAATTTTAATACAATTGTAATACCTTTTTGTGCCTTGGATGAAGATTTGTGCTAATACAAACTTCCTAACTATAGTTTAAAAAAGAAAGAAAAATAGTCTAATTTTGTATACATAAATTAAATAAAATAGATAACAAATTGAAAATGAAGATAAAAGAAATGATTTATATAGATAAACTTTTCAATAAAACCTTATCATATTCATTTTAAGATGCAAACTTTATAATAGATCATTAAATTTAGCACCGTGGTGTTGTTGTCATTATAATTTATTTTTGATAAGAATATAATTATTAATCTTATTAATCTTAGAGGTTCTAGAATGTTAATTTAATGATTAATGATTATTAGTAAATGTTAGGATTTAATTTCCACAAAATATTCATCAACAAAGAGTTATAATTTATTTCAAAAGTAGATATACTTTTTTTTTCATTTAAATTTAAAACATATTATTATTAATTTTAAGATTGGAATGTGAGAAAGTCAATTTTCATTCATTTAATTTATAACATTGTTCACTTCTAATTTTACAGTTGTTAATATTATTTTCTTGTTCACGTCTTTAAATTATATATATGTAATTCAGAATAGTATGTTTTATAAATAAATAATAATACAATTGAAAATAAAATTCTAATTTAATTAATTTTTATGATTTTTGTTTTTGGCGATGTAAACTATGCATCAATGTCTATCAAAACTTATTAACCATTTAATTCATATCACTGAACTAAAAAATATTTATTATAAAGACCAATATTATTACATATCTTTTTCGTTAAACATTATCTTAAAAAAATATTCCTTTCTTTAATAATGTGAATTTGGCTTTTAATAATATTTACCATGAAAATTGTCCAAGTGGCCATCCCTTCATTATGAATATTGTGTAAACTATAAGATTCAAAGTTTATATCCCTATAAGTGAAACTAACAAAACATATATATACATATGAAAATTAAATATTTAATTTACTTTTCAAGAGTGTTATTGCTTTGAATAATGGTTAATGTGTTTGATATGTCCCAAAAAATTAATTATGACTTACATCCGTTTCTTAATATAATTGGTTGGAATCTCATTTAAATTGTGAAATGTGCATAATCTTAATATGTTGATTTTTTCCCAACGAAAATTAATATAATTTGGTGAAATCACATATTTCAATTGGGGAATGTGTAACATTTTATTTCTTTAAGGATTTTGTTAAAATATTGAATTTAAATTGGATTAAAAACATATTTTAAATATTATTTTTTTTGTCAAATTTAAAATATACATGAAAAAATTAAATTACACTAATAAAATATTTTTCTTAATTATAGATTTAAAATCAAAATAAAGAATAAAGAATGAATAACCTAATCTGTTTAAGTCATAAATTCAAGATAAAGAAAAATAGATTATGGAAGATTATTAATATTAATCCATTTTAATAAGGATTATTACATTGAAGTTGATTTACAAAACAAAATCCAATATAATCTAATTTGTTTAACCTAATCAACTTCCTAATCTCTTTAACCAAATTACTCATTTTCTTTGCTTATGCCATTCACCATCAATGTTGGTCTTTTGCTCCTATGTAACTTGTTCAACAATTGTAGCAAAAATGTTCATCTCTATTTGATATTGTCTGCATATAAATTTGTTCATAAAATTTATGTTTGGCATATGAATGACTCTATTCATTATGAATTTTCAAAGGAATATGAATTCTCCACTCTTGTGTTTGGCATTGAGAATGATTTTAGTGTGATATGTGTAATGAAATCAAAGTGCACAAACGTTCCACACGATGCTCAACTCCTCTTAGCAATCAAAGAAACTTACAATTATGTGTCGAAATTCCTTCACAAGTCTGTCTAAATTGTCAGCTTCTTGGACTGTAGAAGTTCCATTGACTACACTTCTCGGTTTGAGATCCAAATAATTAACATAAGCCATGTATACATAAATCCACGTTAATGCAAAAGAACTGAACATGCATGAACAAATCCTCTTCCACAAAAGGCATGTTGTATTGCCATCGGTGGATGGTTTTTGTCACCACTTCTCGCCCGATTCTTGAGAATTGAAATGTCGTGAGAATGGGGGGAACACTCACCAGTTTTATTTTCTAGGCAAAAACGATGCACAAGTTGCCTCCTCCAATGCCTCTTAGAGCACTCACAACACATCATCACTCATCGCATTCTTGTCCATGACAATTACAATTTCGATAGACTTACAATGTTTCCTAGCTTTGTTGGGAACATTATGAAACTCAAAGTGTTCGCCCTTTACCGTAACTCTCTGACCGGCACAATCCATTTTCCTCACAAGCTCCCTTCCACCTGAACTCTACAATATTACCAATGTACAATACATGCAACTACTAGACAATTCGCTCATAGGAAGTATACCCAACGATTATTGCTGTATAAAATCAGTCACCAGGTTATAGTCACAATGCAACAAAACAATTTGAGCTAATAGATTCCTGCAGAGCTAGGAAACTACTCTAGCTTGGCTCAGATTTGGCTCCACATAAATCAGCTTAGTGGGCCTATACCAAAAGAGCTAGGACACAACTTCTTCCTGTGGGATGGGAGCTATATTCTTCAATCTCTGCTTGAGCACATCCTGATAAGGGAAAGCGGCTCCTTATGCTTTGAAGGAATGAAACTAATTTAGGCATCCCCATATTTGAAATCCAAATTTTAGTGTTTAGGTGGGGTGAGTTTTCAAAATTCAAATGAATAATCATTAATGCGTTTGGAGCTTGTACTTGCAGCCGATTCAACTTGAAGCACAGAGGCAACAAATTTAAAATTCAAATTATGCTGCGGAGATTAGGGAAGAATTGATTGCAAATTAGGAGATTTATATAATGGTTGGAAAATGAAACTGTTAGTTTATCGAGGTCGCCGAAAGTTTCCGAGATACATCCATGCCATGTATGTAACATCATCCATAAACATGTCACGTCGACTTCAAAAAGTCGTATTATAGACTACTCCTTATGTTTTTGCCATAGTTTTTGGTGATATTCAAGACATTAAATCACCGAATTCCATTTCAATATGTCATCTTTCCGTTACTATTGGGATTCTTGTTGGTGCTTCTATAACAATAATGACCTCTCCTTCTCAAAGTAATCCTTAGATAGTCTCTCATATGACAAATAACACAACCAACCCAAATTTGAGTCATAAAGAAATACTAAACACACATATAATACATATATATTGATCAAATGAAATTATATATAATAAAGAAGTGATATCTAAATGTAGACAAACTAACTTGGACTTGGTTGATAGAATATCTCAACCACACACTAATATAGGAATACTAGTTGGAGAGAATCTCTTATCCAAGCAACTAGCCTAAACAACTCCTAAATAATAGGAAAAAACTCATATTTTGAGACAAGTTGGAATTATATGTTCTAACACTCTCCCTTAATGACTTCTTGTCTCAATCTCAATCAAAACAAAGCCTACATCTAATACAACATGGTGTTCACAAATAAGATCATAGTGTTTACGTCCATATAAAGAAACAACCATCCACCGAAACACATGTATGCCTAATTTTTGCAATCGTTAGTCTACTAGGATTTCTCTTCAAGTACATGGTTCATTCAATAAACATGTATCTATACCTGTACCTCCCCCTTCATCCTCATCTCAGAAACCTCCCTAGGTATTTCTTGATTGACCATCAACCATGCTTTAGGGTCTTCTAAACTGACCCTCCCTCAAGTGGTTTCTGGGTGACTAAAAGCCTACACTACAATGGGTGTACTCATGTACAACTACAATATCCATAAAATCTAACATAACTCTATAGACATTCTTACAAACATATGATCATGAGTCTACTATTTATTTGACACGCATTTGCTTACATTTGTCCACCATCAAATTTCATCTATTGCTCCAACCACTACTGTTATAATGCCTCCAAAATCATTTTCTTGAGTCATTCTTATCTTTCCTTTCCTTTCTTCACAACAAGAATTCCTCTTTTCTCCCTTGTAAATGCATAATTTATTGTTGATGTCCATATAAAAAAAATCCATCTATCGAGGTACATGGGTACAACTCGTTGTAATCACTAGTTCTCTAGGAATCCTTTTCGCCTACATGGTTCCTTAATCATGTTAGACTCTTTGAATTGGTCCCTTACATTCTCACTCCATCTCACATTTATACCCCGTTTAATCGAAGACTGACTTATTTGATTATAAATCATGCTTTATATACAAGTACACTACACCTACCACTCTTGTACCTATCTAATGGTTAATTCCACAACACTACATGCCTGATTTAATAGGGCTTATAACACACCCAAGGAAATGAACTTGGACCAAGGACAACCAATCATGCACCCCTTACAAGTCATCATCACAACATTCTCAATTTAGGTACAACAAGGATACAAAGATTAAAAACATTCCATTGCAGTGATAATCTGCCCAAAAATATATAATGCCATTTACACTTTATCACAATGCATGACTTTGTACTGCTCCTTTACCTCCTTCTTCTATGGAATCGTTCATATCCTCCACATATTTGTCTTTGACATCTTCAATGTCACTTTCTAGAAGTCTTCTTGGATTTCCATGTTCACATGTGTGTGATTTGTTAGAGTAACTATTTCTAACAAAATCACAACACTTCCTATTGAGTTGGCTAGACTCAATAAAATTATATTCAATAATCCAAAATACTTACCATAATTCCATAAACACATGATCAAATTACTCATAAATTGTGAAATTGCTTTTACCATATCCATTAAAGATGTTACCATAAGAGTGGCCCATATACTTAATTATGGTGACCACACCAATCACATATATAACGAGGGTAGTAGTTGCAACACAACATAGTCCCTTCCTCTATCTCTAATTAATTGATTAAAGGTTGTGCGGAGTGCAAAGAAAAATCCACATAATGAAATATCTTCACACAATGAAATTTATCCATACAAATCTCTCTGCACAATGAAAGATCTCCACATAAAACTCTCTACATAGTGAAATCTCTCTACATAGTGAAAGCTCTCCGCACAGTGGACGCTCTCCACAAAAATCTCTCCACGCAATGAAATCCCTTTGCAAAAAAATATTTGCACAATGGAAATCTCTTTGATACCTTATCACAATTTCAGTTAATTGCACGATCATGTGGGCTAATTAAAATTAGAAAACCAATGGGGATGTGGAGAAAGTCAGAAATTTAAAAGAAGAAGGAGCACCGTCTGCTCTAGGTATCATCTAGAAGAGATCCAATTGTTGATATCAACCTCTACTTCCAATCATTGTTTGAGGGTATGCTATCGACATTGCAGAGAGAAAGGGCGACGTGTGGAGAGCCCTGTGGACAATGTGCTTACAAAATATAATCACTACAATTGCCATGGGAATAGATATGCTTAGGAAAATGTTGTGATGCATGTTCCTTTCTTGTGTGGCATAAGCTTTTGTGTTTAGGATATCAAGCCTAATTAGGATTTCTATCGGAATCTTCAACGACACCACCATAGAGGGGCCTATTGCCAACTGGATATACACCATCTCCATGGGTCCCACCACTGGTGTATTCATTTATGTGGCCATCAACCACTAGCACATCAATCCCATACAATGAAAATTGTCTTCCTCCATAATGACAGAATCCTTTGCATGCATTCTCTATCTCCATAGTCTTCCCACACATGTTACTACCACACAAAGATGCAGGTAAAACGATAATAGAATAATATTTAATTATGTGAAGTGTAGAGGTTTCCTTCCATATCTCTGCATCTTAAATTGTTCTACTGCTATGTTTTATACTTCAACATGCATTCTCCCTCCACATAATTCTCTCACACACCCTCCTTCTGTAAAATACCATTTCTTGACTTGATATTCCGTAGCATCCATTTTATGGACAACAAAATAGTTGATGAATGCAAGTACAAACATTTTTAATTATTAAAATTTTATTATGTTCTCCATGCTAATTTGCATTTATAATCATGAAAGCTTAAAAAATTTATATTTCTTTGAGAATTTGTGAATTGAACACTTATTGTCCAACATTATATAAAGTTTATTTTTTAATTTGTATTTTGTGCACAATAATAAATACAAGTGTGCCACAATGTTATACACTTCCATATGCATTCTCTCTTCACACAGTTCTCTCACATACCTTAGTCAAAGAAACTTTCATTGTGCGAAGTGTGGAGGTTTACTTATAGATGTGGTACTATAGCTCTTACATAGCACATCAATCCCACACAATGAAATCCATCTTCCTCCACAATGGAAGCTTGATCTATATCTCTTTATTCGAAATTATTCTACCACAATATTCCATACTTCTGCATACATTCTCCCTTAGCATAGTTCTCCCACACACCTTCCTTCCACATGTCAATACTAGCTTTTAAATGGTTGAAGCCAATGAAATTGCGCCTCAGCTTAAAACACATTAAAGAATATCTCAAAGCGAATATTGTTGAGACAAAGTACTATAATATTCTCACTCGACTTTTGTATAAGGATATTCACATTATCAAATGCACTAAACACTACAACACTAGATAATTTTTATTTATTTATTTATTTTAATTTGTGATTTGTGTGATAGAACAAGTGTGCGCAATAAAAAATACAAGTGTTTCATGATGTTTCACACTTCCTCATCCATTCTCTATCCACACACTTCTCCTGCATACCTCAGTGGTTTTTTTTTTCATTATGAGAAGTGCAGAGGTTTCCTTATATACGTGACAATCTAGCTCTTACATAGCACATCATCCCCACACAATAAAATCCATATTCCTCCATAATGAAAGCTTGATTCGTATCTCTGTATTATGAATTGTTCTGCTACAATTGTTTTTACTTCCATGTGCATTGTTCTTTCGCACAATTCTCACACACACCTTCCTTCCACACAATACAATTTTTAAATGATTGAAGCCAACGAAACTACATCTCAGTTCAAAACATGTTATCACATATCTCAAAGAAAATAGGCATGCATTCTCTCTATGCATAGTTCTCATGCATACCTCAGTGAAAGAGGCTTTCATTGTGAGAAGTACAAAGGTTTACTTATAGACATGGTACTCTAGCTCATACATATCACATCAATCCTGCATAATGAAAGCCATCTTCCTCCACAATGAAAGCTTTATTTGTATCTCCATAATCTAAATTTGTCTATTGCAATGTTCTACACTTCCACATCCATTTTCTCTTTGCAAAGTTCTCTCACACAACTTCCTTCTGCAAAATACTAGTTTTTAAACAACTAAAGCCAACAAAACCACATCTCACTTCAAAACACATTAGCGCATCTCTCAAATAAAATATTGTTGAGACAAAGAACTCCAATATTCTCACTCTACATTTGTATAAGGCTCTTCACATTATCAAATGCACTAAATGCTAGATACCATACTTCCATACAATGTGCTATTAAGGTTGTGTCTCTTTATTAATTGAAGAATTAGTGTGAAAGCAAGGATTGCTAGTAAAAATTAGTGTTTATAACATATTATATTATGTAATCATTCTAATGATGATAGGTAACATACAAAATGTTGAAAACATTTAATACTACAAAATGTGAGAAAGGAAAAGTGTTCGGGGTAGCCATATATGGAAAACCTATGTCGAAACATAATTGTTTGCAAAGATGTAGAAACTTGGAGTGATGGATATTGATTATGCTACAAATGAGTTGAAAGTTAGAATTGAAGAATTAATTAATGCTTAGACGTAATTTTAATATCTATTTAGCAAATGAATACGCAATCATGTTATCACTCAAGTGCTCAATAGAATTTTCTTTGGTGCATTGTGTAATGATTACTGGTTACAAACATACAATAAAATTGTATCTATTGATATTATAAAATACTCTTTTCAACATTTAATGTATCAATCAACATGTAATTAGCACATCCTTCGAGTGCTTAATAAAATTTATTATTTGTAAACAATTCGAGAATATTCATAGGCTTTCATAGCTAATATGCGTCATGGAAAATTGAAACGATGTGTGGATCTCCTTCACACACTTCTATTTGCATATTCCTTTTGCACAATGGAAAATTCCTCTACATATTCACATTCTTCACATGTATAATGATTATTGGTCATCAACATATCAAGAATAATATAATTATCAATATTATAAAATATTTTGTTCGCCATTTATTAAGTGAATCGACATGTAATCAACAAACTTGTTTGCTTTTCACACTTCTTTTGCACATTGCCTTTTTTTCTTGCAACAATTTTTCGATTATCAGATATAAAATAATAATGGATATATAATCAAGGCATTGTAGAAACCTAATTGAGATCTAATTCTATGATTAACAGATATATTTTCAGATATTATAAAACAAACTTTTCTCCATTTATTCGGTAAATTGACACGTAATCAACAAACTCGTTTTCTTCGCACACTTCTTGCTTACATTTCCTTACTTGTTAGCAACATTTAGACGATTATAATATATAAAAGAATAATTGATACAAAATCAAGAAATCGATTAAAACCTAATTAAGAATTAATTCTATCAATAAAAAAATATATTTTTCAGATATTATTTGAAGGTACTATTGCGATCATATGCATTTGTAGTAGAGTAATGGTAAAATCATTATATGTTTAAAGCTTATGCAAATTCAATTCTATTGAATTTTTCCAATATTTTTTTTTCTTGATCCTTGTTTATTACTGCTATCACATTTTTTTATTGTTTAGAATAAGAAAAAATTGTAACGAATACCTCTAGTCAGGTTATTTACATATGAAATGTGCTTTGCAAACAAAATCACATCGAATATAATAAAGCATCTATTGTTATTTTTCCAAATTGTATGAATTATGGACTTTATTTTGATTGCATGTATTCTCGTTACCACTTATTAATTTTTCAATTAATGACAGATCAAAAACATCACAATGCTTTAATCAATTAATTCCACGTCCCCGTACTCTGCAAATTGTGATGTGAGGCATAACAATTTCATTATTAGCCTTAATTAATTTATTAATATTTTGTAATCCATGCTCTAGAAATTGAGTATTAGTAGATGGGTAACATATATGAAAGTGTAAAAAATAATAAATGAAGGTTCTACCACACATATTGCTTTCCACACATCCTTCCACTCTAATAAAACAAAAATTGGTTGTGGAGCAATGTTTATGCATGCATTTGTTGAATAGATGCCAAAAATACTATTTTATAATATTGATCAATTTTCTAAAAATAAATAATCATTATACAAATGTCGATTCACTAAATAAATGCTTACGTTAATCGGAAAGAAAAATAGGAAAATATGAAAATTAAGTTATGGAAATATTTTAAGATTATGGAAATATTTTTTAGTTCACAAAAATATTGGGATATTTTCAAATTTGATAACAAACTAAGTTGGAATACTTCTATGCTCTTTTTTCAGTACTTTGTGTTATTATTAGTTGTTGTTTTATAACTTTTGTTTTTCAGTCTATGACTATTCATTTAAACAATTCCTTTTCGCACTAGGCCCTGGTTTATTGAAATGCAAGCCTAAGTGGATTGTTACTATTATTAGCCAACTTGTTATTTTGTTTAATGTAAAATATGTCGTTGCTTTATCCTATCCATAGCATTATTATATTCAATTCTTTTTTTGTTCCCTGGTAAAATAAAAAATGGCATGTAAATGAGGCAAAGTGAGGTGTGGAGTTGGTGAATGAGCAGAGTTAAGTCAATGTCACATAGAGAGAATTGGATAGGGGGAGGCATATTCCTAACCCCGACAACAAATTTGATTTTAACGACACTACATTTGATGAACACAACTTTGGTAATGAACTTGAATATCTCAAAATTCTCTTAGAACAACTTGTAAGAAACAAGCATACGACCAAAATACTATCTTCTCATTCATGAATGATCTCTAATGCAACCAATGTCAGATGTAGGATAAATTAAAAAATTTGCAGAGGGGTCACAACCATTTATAGGAAAAACTAGATCACTTTGAAGGAAGATTGGCTCATATGGAGAAACATCTACATTGTGAATTTTAGCTTCCATCGTCAGTGGTTTCAAGAATAGAGAATATTTTTCCATAATTACCCCTCATAGTTAATAGATTTTGGATATGTACTAATCCTAAAAATGTTTTTCGGTCTTTTTCTTATTTTACTTCTTGGTAGTGAAACACCTTTTTTTTTGCTTTGTTATTGACATTGTAATCCTTTTTTTCATAAAGTGATTCTTAGTTTCATTTACAAATGATTCTAACATTGTTAATCATTCAAGCTTTCCCTTTTCTTGCTATTGCATTGACATATACTTATTTTCCTTATTTGCATTTATTTTTAGTTAAAATTCAATGAGATGATAATTTCATTTTATTGAGTTTATTTTTAGTATTTAATATCTTATGCTCCATGCTTTATTGTGACAAAACTGTGATAAAATGTTTAAAATTAATAATAATAATAATAATAATAATAATAAAATGAAATCTTCTCAGGGATTAGTATCAATATTAGTTATAACAGTGTCAAAGCACTCAATAATGAAATAACTATTCACAAAATTAGCTTAGCTTTATGCTCATTGTGGAGGAAGAGAGCATGATTCAACATAGTCTCTACTCCTTAACAAATTCCCTGCACCCAATTTCTCCACACACATTTTTGCCGCACTTCCCCCATAATATTTCTTTTCTCTCCTCAAATTAATTGCAAAGAGTAATTTAGCATTGACTATTACAAAAGTAAATATTGAGTTTTTCGAAATTCTTTGAAAAATAAAACCCATAGTTTAATGCATTATGAGATCTTGCTTTCAACTTTAGCAAAATAATCTATTGTATCATAAGTCCCTATCATTTTTAGAAATTGTTAAAAGATATTATTAAATAAATTTGATTTGGTCATAGTCAATGTTTCATTGTGTAGAGCTCTCCTTGTGTGAAGTGACTTGGTTTGAGTGAAAAATCGTCGACTTTTGGGAAATTGAAAGTAATGTTGAAATGGATGAATGAATAGATAAATCATTTCAAAAATATTTTTATTTGACATTATAGCACATTTGGATTGTGGAAATTACAGTCTCAAGTATAACCATGTCAAGTAATTGCTAGTTTGTTTTACTAATAAAAACATTATAGCCAAAAGACAAAATATGTGTACCAAATAACATAAAAGTTGATGATTTGTAGTTTACAAAATGAAATGTATGGAGGAGGAATTTGATTTTAAATATTTCTTTCTATTTTTTGTGAAATTTTATCTATTGTATAGATTTAAGTGGCTGATTAAATTTTGTGTAAAGCTTTTCTGGTTGTGTGAACTTCTGCATATTTGCACCTACTTTTGAACAAGACTAAAGTTTTAATATTGCACCAAATATGTTGCATGCAAAATGTATACATACATACGAGACATTGCAGGGTAAAGTGTCAGTTCCTTGCTCTGCATAGTCATTTTCCTGTACATTTGTTTCAGTATACAGACAAAATCTATGCGAAGATTGTCATGAAAATCACATATAAGAGTGCAACAGAACGTGTAGGTGGGGAGTGCATGTGCAAAGTAAGGAAAGTAAGAAACTCCACACATGCTACATTTTCATACTTTGGCAAACATGTGTCAATTACAATGTAAATTATTGTTGCAATGTTCAATTTTAGAAATGCTAATGTCTAATCCATTAAGAATAGTAAAATTTCACAATTTTATTTTCAAATTTATGTTTTTTCATAGTAGAGCTTCCTTGTGCAGATCTTATAATGAAAGCTTCATTGCGTAGAGGAAATTTATACTAGTCATCACCATCTCAGAACCATGCCTACGGATTTCATGGCCTACTCTCAACCATAATTTAGGGTCTTCTCAGCTGGCCCTCCCTCAAGGTGGTTTTTGGGTGACCAAAAGCATACACTACAATGGGTGTATGACTCAGGTACAATTATAATATCCATAAAATCTAACATAAATATGTAGACTTGCTTACAAACATATGATCATGAGTCTACTATTTATTTGACACAAATTTTCCTACATTTTTCCACCACATAATTTCATCTATTGCTCCAACCAATACTGTTATAGTGCCTCCAAAATCATTTTCTTGAGTCATTCTTATCTTTCCTTTTCTTTATTCACAACGTGAATTCCTCTTTTCTCTCTTGTAATTGCATAATTGATTATTGATTTCCATATAAAAACAAATTCATCTAAGTAAATGGGTACCAACTGCTATACTCGGCTAGTTCTCTAGGAATCCTTTTCACCTAAATGGTTCATCAATCATGTTAAACTCTTTGATTTGGTCCCTTAAATTCTCACTCCATCTCACATTTATCCCCTGTTTAATTGATGACTGGCTACTTTGATTATAAATCATGCTTTAGATACAAATACACTACACATACCACACTTGTACCTATCTAATGGTTAATTCCACAACACTACATGCATGACTTAACAAGGCTTACAACACAACCAGGGAAATTAACTTGGACCAATACTTAGGCATGTCAAGTACACTCAATCATGCACCCCTTACAAATCATCATCAAAACAATCTCAATTTAGGTACAACAAGCATACAAAGATTAATAACATTCCATTATGGTGATAATCTACCTAAAAATATATATGCTCATTTAAACTTTATCACAATGCATGTATTTGTACTTCTCCTTTACCTCCTTCTTATGTGGAACCGTTCATGTCCTCCACATATTTGTCTTTGGAATCTTCAACATCACTATCTAGAAGTGTTCTTGGATTTCCATGTTCACATGTGTGTGATTTGTTAGAGTAAAAAATTCCAACAAAATCACTACACTTCCTATTGATTTGTCTAGAATCAATAAAATCATCTTCAATAATCCAAAATACTTACCATAATTCCATAAACGCATGATCAAATTACTCATAAATTATGAAATTTCTTTTACCATAGCCATTAAAGAGGTTACTATAAGAGTGGCCTGTATACTTAAATATGGTATCAAACCACATCAAATATATAACAGGGTAATAGTTGCAACACAACATAATCCCTTCCTCTACCTTTAATCAATTAATTAAAGATTATGCAGAATGTAGAGAAAACTCCGCACAATGAAATCTCTTTGCACAATGAAATATATCCACAAAAATATCTTTGCATAATGAAAGCTCTCCACATAAAACTCTTTGCATACTGAAAGCTCTCTGCATAATGAAATCTCTCCATATAGTCGAAGATCTCCGCACAATGAAATATCTCTAGACAAAAATCTCTGCACAATGGAAATATATCTGATAACTTATCATAATGTTAGTAGATTGCATGATCATGTGGGCTAATCAAAATTAGAAAACCAACGAGGATGTGGAGAAAGACAAAAATTTAAAAGAGGAAGGAGCACCATCTACATTTGGGTATCATCTAGTAGAGATCCTATTGCTGATATCAACACTCTACTTCCACTCATTGTTTAAGGGTATGCTATCAACATTATAGAGAGAAACGGTGACATGTGGAGAGGCATGTGGATAGCGTGGCTACAAAATATTTTTGTTACAATTTCCATGGGAATATATATGCTTAGGAAAATGTTGCGATGCCTATTCCTTTATTGTGCGGCATAATATTTTGCGTTTGGGATATCAAGACGATTCAGGATTTCTATCGGGATCGTCAAAGGCACTACCATGGAGGGGCTTGTTGTTGACTAGATATACACCATCTGCATGGGTCTCCCCACCAGTGTATTCATTTATGTGGCCATAGACCACCAACACATTAATCTTGTATAATGAAAGTTGTCTTCCTCCATAATGAATTAATCCTTTGCATGCATTCTCTATTTCCACAGTCCTCCCACACATGTTCCTACCACACAAAGAGGAACGTAAGTGATAGGTGAAGAAGATTTAATTGTGTGAAGTGTAAATGTTTCCTTCAATATTTTCGCATCTTAAATTGTTATATTGTTATGTTTCATACTTCAACATTAACTCTCCCTCCACATAGTTCTCTCACACGCCCTACTTCTATAAAATACTAGTTATTGACTCGATATTCTGTACCATCCATTTTATGGACAATAAAATAGTTGATGAATGCAAGTATGATCATTTTTAATTGTTAAAATTTTTTTATGTTCTCCATGCTAATTTACATTTATAATCATGAAAGCCTCAAAAAATTAGATTTTTTTGAGAATTTGTGAACTAAACACTTATTGTCCAATGCAAGATGAAATTTGTTTTTTAATTTGTGATTTGTGTAGTCGCACAATTGTGCACAATAAAAATACAAGTGTGCCACGATGTTCTAGACTTCCATATGCATTCTCTCTTCCCACAGTTCTCCCGCTTACCTTAGTCAAATAAACTTTTATTATAGAAAGTGTGGAGGTTTACTTATAAATGTGGCACTCTAGCTCTTACATAGCACATCAATCCCACACAATGAAATCCAACTTCCTCCACAATGTAATCTTGATATATATCTCCATATTTAGAATTGCTCTACTGTAACATTCCATACCCCTGCATACAGTCTCCCTCAGCATAGTTTTTCCACACATCTTCCTTCCACACAATACTAGTTTTTAAATTATTGAATCCAACAAAACTGTGCCTTAGATCAAAACACATTAGTGAATATTGTTGAGAAAAATACTCTAATATTCGCATTTGTATAAGGCTATTCACATTATAAAATGCACTAAATGCTACAACATTATATGATTTATTTTATTTTATTTGTGATTTGTGTGATAGAACATGTGTGCAAAATAACATATACAAGTATTCCACAATGTTTTGCACTTTCGTATCCTTTCTCTCTCCACACAATTCTCCCTTTGCAAATTTATCTTGCACAACTTCCTTCCACAAAATACTAGTTTTCAAACAAATAAAGCCAACAAAACCATAGCTTAGTTCCAAACACGTTAGCGCATCTCTCAAAGAAAAGATTGTTGAGGCAAATAACTCCGGAATTCTCACTCTACATTTGTAAAAGGCTCTTCACATTATCAAATGCACTAAATGATAGATACCATACTTCCATACAATGTGTTATCAAGGCTATGTCTTGTTATTAATTTAAGAATTAGTGTGAAAGAAAGGATTGCTAGTAAACATTAGTGTTTATAACATATTGTATTATATAAAGATTCTAATGATAATAGCTAAATACAAATTGTTGAAAGCATTTAATAGCACAAAATGTGTGAAAGGACAAATGTGCAGCATAGCCATATATGGAAAACCTATGTCAAAACAAAAATGTTTGCAAAGATGCATAAACTTGGAGTGATGGGTATTGATTATGTTACAAATGAGTTAGAAGTTATCATTGAAGAATTAATTAATCCTTAGAAGTACTTTTAATATCTATTTAGAAAATCAATATGCAATCACATTATCACTCAAGTGCTCAATAGCATTTTCTCTGGTGCATTGTGTAATGATTACTGGTAGCAAACATACAATAAAATTGTATCTATGGATATTATAAAATACTATTTTCAACATTTATTCGATGAATCAACACTAATAAGAACATCCTTTGAGTGCTTAATAACATTTACTGTTTTTAAGAATATGCATAGCCAATATGCCTCATAACAAATTGAAACAATGTGCGGATCTCCTTCGTACACTTCTATTTGCATATTCCTTTTGCACAATGGAAAATTCCTCCGCATCTTCGCATTCTGCACATGTATAATGATTATTGTTTGTAAACATATCAAGAATAACATATTTATCAATATTATAAGATATTGTTTTCTCCATTTATTCACTGAATCGACATGTAATCGACAAACTTGTTTTCTTTGCACCTTGTTGTGCACATTGGCTTTTTTTGGAAACATTTTATCAATTATCAGATATAAAATAATAATGGATACATAATCAAGGCATCATAGAAACCTAATTGAGACTTAATTCTATGATTAACATATATATTTTCAGATATTATAAAATACACTTTTCACCATTTATTTGGTAAATCGACACATAATCAACAAACTCGTTTGCTTCTCACACTTCTTGAGTACAATTCCTTATTTGTCAACAAAATTTTCAATAATATCGGATATAAAAGAATAATTGATACGAAATTAGGACATTGTAGAAACCTAATTAAGACTTATTTTTATGACTAAATAATATATTTTTCAAATATTACTGGCAGGTATTATTAGGATCATAAGCATTTGTAGTAGAGTAATGGTAAAATCATGATATATTTAAATCTTATGCGAATTCAATTCTATTGGATTTTTATAATGTTTTTTGTTTCTTGATCCTTGTTTATTAGTGCTACAAAATTGTCACATTTTTTTGTTGTTTAGAGTAAGAAGAAATTGTAGCGGATACCTCTAGTCAGGTTATTTACATATGAAACATGTTTTTCAAAACAATGTAACCATCCATAGATCTGTATTTTCTATAACGGTTACACAAACAAAAGCACATCGAATATAATAAAGCATCCTACTATTATTTGTCCAAATTGTGTGAACTATGGACTTTGTTTTGATTGCATTTATTCTAGTTTCTTCTTACTAATTTTGCTACTAACAACATAACAAGAACATCACAATGCTTTGATAAATTAACTCCACATCCCCGTACTCCACAAATTTCAATGTGGAGCATAACAAGTTCATTATTAGCCTTAATTCCTAATTAAGACTTAATTCTATGACTAAATAATATATTTTTCAGATATTATTGGCAGGTACTATTAGGATCATAAGCATTTGTAGTAGAGTAATGGTAAAATCATGATATGTTTAAATCTTATGTGAATTAAATTCTATTGGATTTTTCTAATGTTTTTTGTTTCTTGATCCTTGTTTATTAGTGCTACAAAATTGTTACATTTTGTTGTTGTTTAGAGTAAGAAAAAATTGTAGCAGATACCTCTAGTTAGGTTATTTACATATGAAACATGTTTTTCAAAACAATGTAACCATGCATAGATCTGTATTTTCTATAACGGTTAGACAAACAAAAGCACATCGAATATAATAAAGCATCTACTATTATTTGTCCAAATTGCATGAAATATGGACTTTGTTTGATTGCATTTATTCTAGTTTCTTCTTACTAATTTTGCTATTAACGACATAACAAGAACGTCACAATTCTTTAATCAATTAACTCCACATCCCTGTACTCCACAAATTTCAATGTGGAGCATAACAAGTTCATTATTAGCCTTAATTAATTTTTTAATATTTAGTAATCCATGCTCTAGAAATTGGGTATGTGTGGATGGGTAACATATATGAAAGTGTAAAAAAGAATAAATGAAGGTTTTTCCACACATATTGCTTTCCACACATCCTTCCACTCTGCTATAACGAAAACTGTTATGGAGAAATGTTTATGCATGCATTCATTGAAAAGATTTCGAAAATACTATTTTATAATATTGATCAATTTGTTAAAAATAAATAATCATTATGCAAATGTCAGTTTAGTAAATACATGCTTACGTTAACTAGAAAGGAAAGTAGACAAATGTGCAAATTAAGTTATGGAAATATTTTAAAATTAGGGAAATACTTTTTGGTTCACAAAAGGATTGGGATATTTTCGAATTCGATAACAAACTAAGGTGGAATACTCATGTGCTCTAGTTTCAGTGTTTTGTGTTATTATTAGCTATTATTTTATGACTTTTCGTTTGTGGTCTATGACTATTAATTTAAACAATTTCATTTGGCACTAAGTGGGTTTTTAATATTGTTAGTTGAATTCTTATTTAATTTAATGTAAAATCTTTTGTTGGTTTATCTTGTCCATAACATTATTGTATTCAAGTCTTTTTTTGTTCTCTGGAAAAATATAAAATTCCATGCAAACAAGGAAAAGTGAGGTGTGGAGTTGGTGAATGAGCAAAGTTAAGTCGATGTGACATGGAGAGAATTAGACAGGGGGAGAATATATAGCCTAGCCCTGACAAAAAATTGATTTTAACAACGCCACATTTGATGAGCACAACTTTGGTAATGAACTTGGATATCTAAAAATTATCTTAGAGCAAATTGTAAGAAACAAGCATAATGACCTATTACACAACAATTTGTCACTGTCCCTATACTCCCCATTCACAATCTTGGAGGACCTCTACAGTGAACCCTACATGCTTTTCCATCACAAAGAAACTCCCAGTATGTCCCTCTTCATGAGAAAAATAATTCCCCTTTGCATCATTTCCCAAGAATATTCCTTTTACCCCAGTTTACAAGACCGATGCTATTGACGAGTTTCCTCGTGCTTATTTGCAGAGATTAAAACTAGCACTAGCACCATACAGAGTGACTAAGCCCTTTTCCAGCCACGCCGATCCTATTTTAGCAAGTTTTTTAAATATGGGGTCAAAGCTTCCAAGTCTAAAAGCTTTGTAACAGAAGCCTGGTAGATGGTTGGACTGGATGGAGCCAAAGAAGTCAGTTTGGGTTCCTTTCCCCTATTAGGATGGAACAAACCAAAGAGATAATATCTTCTCCCATGATGAGAGGAACCATCTCCCCTCCATCCAAGCTATATAAACCTCTCTTTTCCTAAGCTAAACTAGTTTGGGAGTGAGTTTGAATGACCAGCAAGACATCTATAGCTTGTAGTTCTCTAGTTTATGTTTGGTTTGGTTTGATACTAAAGGGAAGAAGCCTTAAAACTTCCATTGTTGGGGCTATCCATGAGATGCCAGAAAAAGTGTGGGAACCCAGATGTGTCAGAGGAGACCAGCAACGTCAAGGCATCAGTTGTAATCTCTTTATGAATTTACATGAATACAACTATTGATTGATTTCCTACATGAAGTGTTATTTTACATCTTTATGGCTTAATGTTCCTTGACCTGTTAAGTAGGCTGAATGCAATTTGTATGGTATCATGTTTCTTGTTTGCTTGTCTTAGGTATTTGAAGGAAGGAAATGAAAGATAGCTAGAGTAAGGAAGTAGGATCATCACCAAGCGAAATATCATTGTAAGAGGTAGGCCCTCTTATTTGATTCTAGCTTAAGGAGATTTTCAATAGATTGTTTATTTGTGGCTAGACCCGCTCTCTCGTGCTAGAGGAATTGTTTGTGTCCACACTGACAATTTATCTACACCACAACTTGGCGTCCATACTGGGAAGCCAATCCTTTTGTTTGATTGATTGTCATTTTATGGTTTTGTGTGAACTTTTCTAGCATCATCATTTCCCTTTAGTGTTCTCTCCTTTGCTTGATTTACTCCTCTGAGCCTGAAATGTATAGTGGCAAGTTTAGTTTTAGCATTTGAAATTTTTTAGCTTTTTCCTTGAATCCTCAGTCAACGTGTTTATTTTTCTGATAGTAGCACCGATCACCATGAGTTTCTCAAAAATGGTCACGTCGACCCCATTCTGGTGCTTGTTGTTAGTTAGGCAATCGCATTGATTCCTGTAGGTGAATATCAGGGTTTCCCCTAGATCATAGCCAGTGTGTCTTGCACTTCGATTTCTATCTCTTAGCTTGTTTTGACTGTGTTCTCCCTGACTAGAAAGTCCTATTAGCTTGGTTTATATGCTTATTTGGTTTGCATTTTCTTCACTTGGTTTCTTGAGTTCTTGGATGGTTTGTAACCCTAGGGCATCTAGGTCATCATCCATTCACCTGTTTGTGTGCTCAACAAGTGAAGTCAATAGTCAAGTTGCTACTTGCATTTTGTTTGTTAGTCCTTTTGTTGCTTTGATTTCCATTTAACAAGTTTGAAAAGTTTTGTTTGTTGGTTAAGAGTCTCTTTTCGGCCATAGATCACATTGCTCATCTTGTTTTTTGGTTGAGTCTTTGAATTATTAGTTTGGAAGGAATTCTCTTTTGTGCTTTTCATTTTCTTGAGCTTGATTGTATTGGAAATGTTTCATTGAAGTGTTTGTGAAAGATTCATTTTCTCATTTCATTGAAAAATACATGATTCTAGTTTGCTGAATCAATATGTTACATTAGTTAGCATCATTGAAGACTAGAGTTGCATCGTCATTTGCATTGGAAAAGAAATGAATTATCTTTACTAGTGAAAGGACTACTTGAAGTGTGTTTGATAGGAAAGATAGGAATTGGAAAGAGTTTTTCATCATTTTGTTTTTAGAAAGAGAAATAATGAAAAGGTCATTTTGCTTTCAATTGTTTGTTTGTTGCAATGAGTGTGTTTTCTACTCTCATTAGTGTAAAAAATTCATCGAATTGAAAGGGTCTTGTTTCATATAGCTTCGTTTAGGAGTTTTTTCAGTTGACAATGGTAGGGCCTTGAAATTGAAACCTAATTCAAGATCAACCATTAAAATCTATTGAATTAACCTAAGGATGCATTGAAACTTAACGCTTATATTTAGAGGTCTAGCCTAGAGACGTGTTTCGGTGTCTTTAAAACTAGAAGTTGTCATTCACTTCGACATTAGACAATGCTAGTACGAACTTGTGCTCCTCGTACCATCACGTATATAAAGGGATACCCCACTAGGATTGAAATCCTTTATCTGTAGGAAGCCAAGTCTGCTGTCTTGTGAACGTGATACACCAAACACAACATTTGGGGAGATTGCCTACTCAAAATTTTCGGTTCGTCGGGAGGTATTCTACAGTTCACAGTTACCTGGTAATCCCTTTTTCCTAGATTATCTTGAGTAGTCATTTTCATCATTTTGACTCTTTAAATTTCAAAAGATCACTGCGCACTTGTCCTTTTGAGCTCATTTTAAATATGAAAGTGAGTAGAGCCACCTTTCATCCTTTTCTCGACTCTTAAAATATGAAAATGAAAAGTTTTGTTTCAGTGTCTTAAAATTAACTACCCACGAAATTATCCTGGTTAAAGTTATCTTCCTTAGTGATTCTTTAGGTTCGTTTCCAATGGAAACATTTCCAGAGTCTACCAGTCAAGGATTTCCCTTGGATGGGAATCCTGATCCGTTTCCTTCTTTCGGAAATAATGGTGTTCCTTATATGGCATCATTGTCCCTCCCTAGGTTAACCATTGTATTACCTATTTAGTTATTTGTGACGTTGGTGGTCGTGAGTGTCCTCAATCCTGTCCAACCATCTCCTTCATTTGAAACAGATCATGTTAATTCTAAGGTTGACCTCTCATCTTCTTCCCCTATTTCTTCATCTTCCCCTTCTACTTTGCATGTTAAAAGTTTGAAATTGAGTAACCAAGAGGCTAATAAGAAGAAGCTGATGAAGACGAAGAAGAAGAAATCAGATAAGTGAGAGGCCAACCGTGTGACTGTTACTCCAAATTCACCTCCTGTAGAAAAATCTTCTGATCCTCCAGGGAAGGTCAGATTCCTTTGCAAGTTCTGTAAGGGTGACCATCTCCTTTGAGACTTTCCTAGCATTCCAAGAGTCTTAGAGGTATGGACTCACGACCTAAATCTACCATCCCCATCAACCTCTGGAGATCATGTCGATGCTACACCTTCATTTAATGATGGTAAGAAGAATGGAAAGATTAGATTCTCCTATAGGTTATGTGAAGGGAAGCATCTTCTTCACATTTTTCCTCTTATGGATAAAGCTTCCAAAATTTTGGAAAACCTTACAGCTCCTCAACCCCAAATTCCTGTTGGTTATTAGAGGCTTTCATCTAACCCTCTCCTAGTTGGTAAAGAGATTGACTTGGATTCATATCTTTCCCATCTTGCTCTTCTTGAGCGTGACTCTCTTGTGTTTATTCTTAACCGACCATTGGTCAAAAAGAGTGTCGACTTGGTTCCGCCTCCAGTTGTTCACTCTATTCCCAAAGAGAGTAGTGATCATATTTCTCATGTTCTTCTCATCTCCTCATATTCTCATGAATAGAAGAGTGACCTTCCCATCCCAGTTTTTTAGGAGAGTCCTTCTTGTTCTTTTGTAGGGCATGGGGGAAATCATATGATACCCCCACCAAGAAGTTATGTTGTTTCTTTTGATTGGAATCAATTGACTGATTTCCGCCTCCCATCTTATGTTCCTTTCGAGATCATAGTACAAGCCTATAATATGGTAGTACATGGCACTATATTAGATGAAGGTGCATTTGTTAGAATCATGTCTTCTACTACTTGGAAAGCTTTGGGATCCCCACAACTTGTGCGTGTCACTCAGAATTTGTTGGCTTTCAACAGAGGAACCAGGCAACCCTTTGGGGTCCTTCTAAAGTTCCCTATTACTTTGGGAGGAAAGATCGTCTATATAGACGTGATGGTAGTCCAATGTCCCTTAGATTTCAATCTTCTCCTTGGACGCGACTATTTTTATGTCATGGGAGCTCTTGTTTCTTCATTTTTCCATGTGGTTTGTTTTTCACATGAAGGGAGAATTGTGACCATTGATCAACTGTCGTTCATTGGTCACCAGGTGCCTCCTTTGTAACCATCGTCCCCAATGAACTCTTGTTTGCAAGCAGTACCTTCCCCACCATAGGTCAATTATTTGGCTACCTGTTCCATCTCCACATCTATTGATGTTCACAAAAATGGTATTGTACATTATGTGCTGGGGGCATTGGAACCTGACCTGTCTTTGGTACCGAATGACATGTATTCCTCCCAGAGCATGGTTCTTTTGTCAAGTGAAGACCTCTTGGGAGCCATGTTCTCTTATGGGTCATGAACAAACATCGTGAGGATAGTTCCTGGTCTTTTGTCAACCTCGTTAAAAAATGAAACAAGGAGTCATGAGGATGGTTCCTTATCTTGTGACAACCTCATTAAAAAATGAATCAAGGAGTGAAAACGTAGTTCCTTCTCTTGTATCAAGCTCGCTAAAAAATGAAACAAGGGTCTGAGGATAGTTCTTTTATTGTGTCAACCTCATTAAAAAATGAAACAAATCCCTTTTCCAAATCGAGACTTTGATTAAGATCTCGTAAAATCCCAGTTGATTCTTTCCTGGATCTCGAAAGTGAATCTTCATTCCATCCACCTTGCTGAATGCAATGAAGCTTGGGGGGCATGTACCTCGAATTGAGTCATTATGTTGGGGGCATGCAAACTTAGCTCAAGCATAGTTTATCTTTGCTTCAAGCCTGTATAAAAATGAAACCAAAATCAAGCATATTTTTTCTTTTCAAGCTTGTGTAAAGATGAAACCGAATTCAAGTATAGTTCCCCATGGTTCATGCTTGTGTAAAAATGAACCCATGCCCAATTTACATCTCATGATTGCTATTTTTTAGCTAATTTCTGCTAGATGAGCCTTGGTTGTTTTATTCCATTGCACCATCTCTTTGGTCGATCATATGATTTTGCTTGGTTGTTTTCCCTTTCCTTAGGAACCACAACGATGAGTGGTCTTGTTAGCCAACCTCTTAACCATTACATGTTTTTGAGTAGTTCCACCATAATTGGAACCAGTTGCTACCCTTTATACCACTCGTTCCTCTAGGATGAGTCGCCTTTAATATCTTTTCTGACTCGTAAAAACATTATGAGTATTTTTCTGATTTAGACTCGTTAAAGAAAATAAAATATCTTTTCTGACTCTCAACATGTGAAAAGATTGTCGAGCTCCTGTCGTTTTGAACTCATTAGAGGTTGCGAAACATTGTTTACCCATTTTTTGGTCCAAGATAAACTATTTATGAAAAAGGTATGCCTTGACTGAAATGGTCACGTGGTTCTTTCAAGTATTATTTTCTACCTTTTTGGGCTCGAGAGACACAAATGTAAGAAAAGGGACCATATGGAGTTTTCTTTTTCATGTCTTTTTCAAAATCTCTAAACATGAAAAAGATATTGAATTAAATCTTTATTGGACTCATTAAAACAATAAACAACATTGGATTCGTCAGCATGATGAACATGAGCTTCTCCTTCCTAGGGCTCATTAAACTTACTAGGTTGGATTCATCTAAAGGATGAACTTACAATGCAAGGACATGCTATCCTCTTCACGATTGTGATAAAAAATAATTGGGGTATCGACCTGTTGTGTTGTACAACAACCCCCCATTTCATAAAATTTTTCTTTTTAACTATAATATGAAATGGGTCCCTTTTATAGATGTGTGAATAAAATTGGTATCAACTCATCCTTCATCAAAAGGTCCAAAAGAAACAATACATTATAAACCTTTTGAACAAATATAAATCGGTCTTATGAAATAAATATATAATTCTTTATTATTGTGATAAAGCAATCGCAAGATCGCATATCGCAACAACAAGGGATGCATAATGCAAAGACCCATTGGTTTACCCCGATCCGAAAAGTGAATAACTGTCGAATATTGGGAAAGGCAAGCAAGTGTAACAAAAGGCCCTCCCACTAATCTCCGATGCGATATTGCTATCGGCAATTGGGGAATGTAGCACACACACATTAACGACACCTTTTAAAAACTCCCGATGTGATGAGGTGTATTGCTATAGGGGATCGGGGATTTTGCAATGACACAAATATTACCACCCAAACATTTCTTTGATTCCGATTGCGATAAAGCTAGGCGCGAATTTCAAAATAGATTGAAAGGGCTTGCATTAGGGGTGATTTTAGGGGCGAATGTTCGCCCTTTGGCGAAATTAAGGGGTTTTAAATTTTTAGTGGGCGAATATTTTGTATCATCGTACAATTTTACAAATCACCTCAAATAGCCCACCTTATTTTAAGGGAGAGGGTAAAAAAGGTAAATTTAGCCCTTGAAATTAGGATTTACAACCTTCCATTCGTCTATTTTCAAGAATAGGTTTTATTTAAGTGAATCCATTTGCCCATTTTCAAGAATAGGTTTTACTTAAGTGAATCCTATGGGTCAAAGGCCCAAATACCATATTTATAAAAGAGGTATGGTAAATTAATAGAAATATAAATAAATGAGAAGTATTGTAAATAAATAAAACATTTTTTATATTTACTCAATAAGTCACCTTATATACATGCAAGGGTGTAAACAAATAAAAATAAAAGTAAAGTGGAGGTATGGTAATTAAATAAAACGTTCTTTATACTTACTCAAAAGGTATGGTAAATAAATAAAAATATAAATAAATTGACGTATGGTAAATAAATAAAATATCTTTTTATATTTAGTCCATAACCCTCGTTTTATTTATGAAGGCTCAAGAAAGAGGTTTTATTTAAGTGAATCCTATGGGCCAAATACCATATTTGTAAGAGGTATGGTAAATTAATAAAAATATAAAAATAAATGAGAGGTATAGTAAACAAATAAAATATTTTTTTATATTTACTCCATAAGTCACGTTATATTTACAAACACTCAAAAGTGCCTTATATTTAGGTAAAACCTATGGGCAAAATAATATGGGACAAATACCATGGACTGGATTGTTATTAATACCATGCAAAAAACATTATTAACCGTATTAATAAAAATAAAAATGGCACATGGTATTGACCCATGGTATTCACCAAAATGGCACATGGTATT
>APFE031155462.1:50902-64295 GCA_000404065.3 Pinus taeda | reverse complement strand
TATTATATGAATGAATGTCTTTGTTTATCAAATAGAGTCATCTATATGCTTATTTGTGAATAGAGATTATCAAAAGTTGCACTTAGAAATAGAAATTTCCCGGGATAGAATAGTTATTCATATTTCTACTTTTTAGATTAAATCATTCATCCGTTACCATTTTATTAGAAAACCACTCACTCATCCATCCCCTTTTTATTCATCATTGGGAAACTGGTCCCATTATTTCCAATCAGAGCCACCACACCAAACGGAAAAGGAGTTGCATTAAGGTCCGGACCAGGTGGTTTTCCCTGATGTTGTTGCAGTGATTTTTGAGGCATCAACACAACCATAAATGGTAGGAGGAATTGGAAATTCTATCAGTTGTGTTGGTAGCTCACTCTTGAACATGACACTTTCCACTTCGTGTTGGTTTGGGATATCCTCCTTTTCATCATTGACCTCCCTGGGTTGGGCCATTCATTTTTTCCTTCCATTTGATCTCTACCACATCATCATGACCAACTATCTTATGGATCCAAAAGTTGCCAAACTCTGGAGTTGTGTCGCTGATATGTTCAAGAGTTAGTCCTTCTATAGTTACACTTACTCCTAATTCTTTGTATCATCTGAAATCATTTGCATCCCTTTGTCTCGTGTCGATTGATATGCCTCTAAATTAGACATAAATTAAGGCTCATGCCTCTAATTTAAAACATAAATTAAGGCATATGACCATCCTTTAGCACATTAAACCTCTCTTTTTGCATTAGATAATTTATTTTTAACTTTAATATATTCATTAGGAAGGTTTACGAAAAATTAAATTTTTGTGCCTAATATTATTTATTTTTTGTGGAATATTATGAGAATACTAGGCAGATTATAAAGATTTAGATAGAGGAGGAATGACCTGTTATAGAGTTTTGTGAATCTAAATCCAAAACGTTGGGTTCACAAAACTCTATAACAGGCCATTCCTCCTCTATCTAAGATTATGAAGAGTTGGAGGAGGAGATAATTTAGGGACTTGTTCCCTACTATTGGAGGATCAATAATAAATAATAATTCAACAAGATAGTATGTAATTATAGCACAAATTGTGGAACTCCAATGATTGAGAAAATCTAGGAATGTGTTCCACTAATTAAGGGAGCATATCCACTAATCAAGGGATTTCGGTGGGGAAAACTTCCTCCATCCATGGGGAATTATTCTTAATCTTTTTGTATAAGTACCAAGTCAAATTTTCCTCTCGGGAATGATTGAAAAAATCTAGGAATGTGGTCCTTGCCATTTAATGCAAATTCCTAGTATTGGGGACTAAATCCACTAATCAAGGGATTTTGGTGGGGAAATCTCCCTCCATTCATGGGGAATGATTCCTAATCATTTTTTATAAGTACCAAGTCGAATTTTCCTCTAGGGGGGTGTTTTCATTAGTGTTATTGTGGAGAGAGCTTGTATTTTTGTAGCTCCATTGTATTTTCTTACAGGGATGCAATTCTATTGATGAAAATATTGAATATTGGTGTCATGTTTAGCTTCTAAATCTTGTTCTCATCCATATGTCTTTGAGTTTCCTTTGGCTTGGCCATCCTAGGAACCTCATAGCCCTTTTGCATCATTTTCTTTCCTTCTTTTCATTGCTTATCCACATGCATCTCTAGTTTTTATTTCTTTCTATTTCTGCATTTAGCATTAATGATTTCTTGTTGTAGGATTGAGTTAAATGGTTGATGTAAGTTATTTTGAAAGATCAATAGAATTATTTCATCCTTGGAAAAGCTTTGGAAGTTCATAATAATCATTGAGTTTCTTGGATTAGTCTTCTTATTCCCAAATATAGATTGTTGGACCTCCTTTTTAGCGAAGAACAATAAATTTCTGCTATTTTTTTAGAGCATGCTAACGAGCTTCAATCGAATTAATTTCACTTGCATAAGATCACAAAAAAATTCTTGTTCATAACAAAAAATTCCCCATTACATTTTCACTTGATTTGGTTAGACATTTTTTATATTTACTAGCACACTAGTTCTCGAATTTCTAGATTTTCGACTAGTAATGTTATTTTATTTTTTTTCATGGGTTAACAAAGGTCTTTTTGAGTGATTCCGCTTGGAATGGGGACCTAAGACATACTATTTAATACCAAAATTTGTCCCATAAAATTTGGATTTTATTTTCTTGGTCATTCGATGAATTATAGTAAATTTGTACATCATGTAGGAAATCAGGGGATCCTATAGGAAATCACTGTATCATCCTATAGGAAAGCATGTTTTAAGGCTGAATTGAGGAAAAAGCCTCTAGGAAGCTAGAAAAGGGTCCCTACTTGTCTCCCAAACCTTCTAACCATTCACCATCATCTCCAAGCCACCTACCACATCACCAAAAGATATTAGCTTTCACACACATGAAAAAAAAAAAAGAAAAAAAAAAAACAAATTTATTTTATTCGTTTACATGCACAACAATAGAAGGTTTGATGGTTTGAATCTGCATTCTTAGGACAATAGAATTACATACATGTTAACTTAGAATTATTTTCAAGCAAAGCCTCTTAGCAGTTAGTTAGAAAATGGTGTGTTTTAGCATTTGATTTCATTCTCTTTCCTTGTACTTTCTTTCTTGCAATAGGTTAAGGTTCCATTTCAAACATTTAATTTTCTGAAATTACTTTAGGATTTGGCTTCAGTACATGCACTCTGTTACATCATGATAGCAAAGGAAGGACACATTATATGTCGCACATATAGTGCCGACACCTTTAAATTTTGTATGAACCCCAGGTTGATAATTAAAGTCGGTAGCCTTGGGAGTTGCAGCATTCTTGTTGCAATACCGAGGCTCATCACTTTTTGGCACTGTTGCCAAGGTGGTGTCAGTGTATGCATTGTTTTCTTCCCTAGTTGATTCATTTCTTTTAAATTTTGGCAAAAAAAAAAAAAAAAAATCATTAGGCATATTTAATTTCAAAAGTAGAAAATTGCATTGCATTACAGATTTCATTAAATCATAAAAGAAAAAATAAAATTATCCAACATCAACCCACCCCCCATTTGATCACATTGTGTAGTAAGAGAAATATCACCATTCACTTTTGCAAGTAGAAGAAAAAGATGGCGAAGAATGTAGAAGAAATTGATGGCAATGATGACAATGAGGAAGATCCTATCAGATTTCCCATTCAGGATACTGATGGAAGTGTGCACATGAAGAACATCCCCCCATCGTTTCTTCCAAATTTCATGGTCTAAGGTCAGAGGATCTGGAAACCTTTCTCTTTGAATTTGAGATTGTTTGTAGATCTTATGGTTACCTATAAAAACTCAAAAATTGAGGTTGTTTTTAGCAACATTGAAGGATAGATCTCTTTAATGGTCCATGAGTTTAGGGACTAATTCAATAAGATCATGGAATGATATGCAAAAGATATTCCTAGAAAAATATAAAGATCATGATCTTAAAGAATAAATCTTTAGAATGAATCAAAGAGAATATGAAAGCCTATAGGATTGAATAGAGAGGTCCATGTATAATATTAAGGGGACAAAACTACATCATTTAGGATCCAAAACACTAAAAACCCTCTCACTTAGAACAATTAGAGATGAGTGGTTTGATCTCCTTAATATCATAAGTAGAGGTGATGTATATCAATTATCATTTGAGGAAATTTGTGAAACATGCCAACACATATCAAGAGGAAAAGCAAGAGTAGGTAAATCAACATCAAGATCGGTAAGTCAAGCTAAACTTGGAAATTTGTTTGATGACTTTAAAACAGAAATTCTTAGCAATCTAACCAAACAAGTAGAAATGTTAAGAATACAAAATGAGTAAAAAGAATATGTTTGTGTTGTCCATGTAGAATCACATGATCTTAAATATTTCTCCTCATTACCAAGGTTGAAGGAAGTTCACTAAGAGGACAATGGAGCAAGTCAATTGCCAATGCAATAATGTTATGTAGCTCCAAGAGGATTATGGCAGCCTATTAAGCCTGATATGATGCAAGAGCCTAATTCCCAATTTCAAGGTTATGCATATCCACCTCAAAGTAATTGGAACACACCTTTTCCTTGGCAACATTGGCCATCTCAACCCCAATACTAATATTGGAAACAAGGTTGGAAAGGAACTTATGGGAGCCATCCACAATATCCTCAATAATTTCCTCAATATCCTCCATACCCAACTCCATGTTATTGCTACCATTCACCTCCACCACAACCACAACCCCATCCACATCCATCTCAAATATACACTCCCACTCAAATACCTATACCACCATTTCCAAGCCCACACATTGAAGTAACTCAGTCCACTTACAATGTTGAGGTACAACACTTCCAAACATATCCTCTTGAGATCAATGGTATTCACCATAACTCAGGAAGAGTATTGCAAAAGAGAGATTATATTGATATAATTGGCGGACCACATCCAAAAGAAGAATATTCAAATGAGAAGAGCATAGAATCATGGGCTGCACTTGATGAAGAGCAGACATCAAAACTAGAGATCGAGAGAGCTCCCTCATGTATTCAAGAGAACAATAAAAAAAAAATAGGAATATTTGAAGGTCATGGTAGAAGAAGACATGAAGAATGATCTAGATCAACAAAGGACCAGGGACATCACAACTATATTGAAATATGGTTCCAGACAATCACTAAGTTGCAACATCACTCTCTTCCTCAACTATGCTTGATCCTTTCAAAGTCAAACCATTTGGTCTCTGAAATCCAGTTACATGTCAAATTATACATTTCAAGCATCCACATCATTTTGTCTGTCATCTTGATGTACACATAGCTCCATTGGAAGTATTCTTATACTTGAAAGTGATTTTGTTTTTCAAGTAGGGTAGGGTAGAAAAGAAAACAAAAAAAAAACAAAAAAAAAATGAAAAATAAGAGAAAAAATAAAAATCTAAGGTGAAAACATCCTTGGAGGCACCTTAGATTGGTTCATTAATTGAAAACTTCCATGAGGTGGTCAATGGATTGAAAAAAAAAAAAAAAAAAAAAAAGAGAAAAAAAAGAAGGTCCTAGGTGAAAACCTCCTTTGAGGCACCTAGGTAGACCTACTAGTTGAAAACCTCATTGAGGCGGATAGGAGGCCTAGAAGAAAAAAAGAGAAAAAAAATAAATAAAATAATCCTTGCTCCATGCATGCATGTACTCTCCAACATCTTCAAGCAATAAGAACGAGTTGGTACCAAAAGAAAAATTGGTCAAGCCTAGTTGTAAGAAGTCAAATTTTGACTTTCTCCTACTTCGTTCAAATGCTCCAACAAGGCCAAGGCCATGCCAATCCATCACCCTCATCTATTCCCGCCATCCATTCATCATTCTCAAGCTTCTACCATTCAATTTTATTGTTGTCCTAAAAAACTACAGGATGCTCTCTTTTCCTATTGGATACAAAAATGCATAGAGCAGAAATTTCTTTTCTCCATAACTTGACAACCATGCATCCATTTTCCAAGCTGTTTCAGGGGGAGATGTATATGGATGATGGTAACATTCTCAAGAAATTTCAGCAAATTCTAGTGCACGGTTTCCAAGAAATTGGCCTCCATGACCTTCAACCATTTTTTCATTTCTCAAAATCTTTGCATCCATTTAAAAAGTTGTTTCATGGGGAGATGCATATGGATGATGGTAACATGCCCAAGAAATTTCATCAAATTCCAGTGCATTGTTTCCAAGAAATTGGCCTCCATCACCTTTAGCCATTTTTATGTTTTCTCCAGATTTCTGCATCCATTGAGCAAAATGTTTCTATGGGGAGGTGCATAATGATGATGGCAACATGCTCAAAACATTTCAGCTCAATCGAGTCTACCATTTGGGAGATATGGAAAAAAATTTGATGTCCTATAAACCTACAGGATACAAAACAACACCTACAAGAATTGTATTGAGGAGTTTTAAAGGAGATCCAAAGGTCAAAGAAGCTCCTCCAAAGCTTAGCGGCAACATCAAGATCATCAGCATCACCATCAACATCAACTGAACAACAACTTGCATGTCTCTCCAACAACCATCAGGTACGTATAGGTATGCAATATCCTTGACCTCTTCTCTTGATCATATTATAGTTAGAAATTTGTTGTCAATGCATGAGAGATGAGGTTTTATAAGCTAAGGATGGGTCAGCAGTTTCAACCGCCTTCAACTAGTTGATTGCAGCTCACTCCTTCACTCATGCAATGTTGGAAAGTCAAATTATGAAGGGTGATGATTTCAAGGAATGAGGAAAACAGTTAAAAGAAGAATTTTTTGCAAAGGCCAAGTCACCACAACACTCCAAGCCCTCCATCCTCTTTATATTCATTATCTATTCATCATTCATCCATCCCATTTCATTCTTGAAAAAAAAACAAATAAAGCATCCTCTCCATTTTCACAAACCTACACTTCTCCCATTGAGCCCTAGAATCATCATCCAATCCCTCTTCAACATTTCTCATCACTCCCATACAGTTAGAAGACTCTAAAGGAAGAACGAATGACTACTACAGGAAGGCAGAATGATGCTACAAGAAGGAAGAAAGGAAAAAAAGTGTGCTCCCAAAATGATAGTGCCTAAGAGAGACCTAATCAAAATAGATAACTCCAAGACCATTAAGCAATCATCTAGGCCACAAGGGAGAAGAAGAAGGCAACAAAAAGAAATAAGGCATTCACCATCAAAATATAAATCAAACTGCAGTCATGAAAAAAGGTGTTCCAAGAGGTCTCCAATATCTTTCTAGCTTTTGTCCAGGGCCTAAAAATGGGACAAATGCATGGGAATGAAGTTGAGGGCCTACCCTAACCTTAGTTTATCATTTATGCTCAAAATTGGTTTCCTATAGTTTTAACAGGGTTTCCTGTAGTTTTGATAGGAATTCCTACATGATGTCCTAGTTCTCATCTAAATGAATTTTGAAGGTCTTAGAAGTGTTCAAATGGTGAAACAAGGTAGCAAAAAGTTGATAAGGGTGTGGAAGACCTTGCCAAATTGAAAATTATTCAAGAGCCACTCTTGAATAAGGGGAAGAAGGCAAGCTAATGGTCTCAAGATACAATGATCTTTCGTTGAACAAATATGTTTTTGGGCTTGTCCTTGTAGAGCTTACAACCAATATTCTTAATTCATAAGAGAGAGGCCACGAGGGCCATGGATGAGGCACAATGAGTTCACTAAGTTGCTCAGAGGATGAGAAACACTTTCAGCAAGGGGGTAGGATGGGCCTCTAAATTAAACATAATTAAGGCCCATGCCTCTAATTTAAAACATAAATTAAGGTATATGACCATCCTTCAACACATTAAACCTATATTTTTGCATTAGATAATTTATTTTTAACTTTAATATATTCAATAGGAAGGTTTATGAATAATTGAATATTTATGCCTAATACTATTTATTTTTTTGTGGAATATTATGAGATTATTGGGCAAATTATGAAGAGTTGGAGGAGGAGATAATTTAGGGACTTTTTCCCTACTACTGGAGGATAAATAATAAATAATAAGTCGACAAGATATTATGTAATTATGACACAAATTGTGGAACTCCAATGATTGAGAAAATCCAAGAATGTATTCCACTAATCAAGGGAGCAAATCCACTAATCAAGGGCGAAGATCAACTAATCAAGGAATTTCGGTGGGGAAAGCTTCCTCCATCCATGGGGAATGATTCTTAATCATTTTTTATAAGTACCAAGTAGAATTTTCCTCTAGGGAACGATTGAGAAAATCTAGGAATGTGTTCCCTACCATTTAATGAAAATTCCTAGTATTGGGGACTAGATCCACTGATCAAGGGATTTTGGTGGGAAAGCTCCCTCCATTTATGGGGAATGATTCCTAATAATTTTGTGTAAGTACCAAGTTGAATTTTCCTCTAGGGGGAGATTTTCATTAATGTTATTGTGGAGAGAGCTTGTAGTTTTGCAGCTCCATTGTATTTTCTTACAGGGATGTAATCCTATTGATGGAAATAATGAAGATTGGTGTCATGTTTAGCTTCTAAATCTTGTTCTCCTCCATAGGTCTCTGAGTTTCCCTAGGATTGGCCATCCAAGGAACCACAAAGCCCTTTTGTATCATCTTCTTTCCTTCTTTTCATTGCTTATCCACATGCATCTCTAGTTTTTATTTCTTTTTATTTCTGCATTTAGTATTAATGATTTCTTATTGCAGGATTGAATTAAATGGTTGATGTAAGTTTTTTTTTTTCAGGATCCCAAGCATTATTTCATCCTTGGAAAAGCTTTTTAAGTTCATAATAATCATCGAGTTGCTTGGATTATTCTTCTTATTCCTAAATCTAGATCATTTGACCTCTTTTTTAGCGAAGAACAATAAATTTCTGCTATTTTTTAGAGCATGTTAATGAGCTTCAATTGAATTAATTCCACTTGCATAGGATCAAAAATACATTCTGGTTCATAAAACAATTATGCCATTGCATTTTCACTTGATTTGGTTAGGAATTTTTTAGATTTACTATCTCACTAGTTCTCGAATTTCTAGATTTTCTACTAGTAATGTTTTTTAATTTTTTTGCATGGATTAAGAGAGGTATTTTGGAGTGATTACACTTGGAATGGGGACCTAAGACATCCTAGTTAATACCAAAATTTGTGCCATACAATTTGGATTTTATTTGCTTGGTCATTCGATGAATTATAGTAAATTTGTACATCGTGTAGGAAATCACTGTAGCATCCTATAGGAAAGCCTGTTTTAAGGATGAATTGAGGAAAAAGCCTCTACGAAGCTAGAAAATGGTCCCTACTTGTCTCCCAAACCTTCTAACCATTCACCATCATCTCCAAGCCACCTTCCACATTACCAAAAGAGATTAGCTTTCACACTCACACATGAAAAAAATACAAAAAGAAAAACAAATTTATTTTATTCATTTACATGCACACTAGTAGAAGGTTTGATGGTTTGAATTTGCATGCTTAGGATAGTAGGATTGCATACATGTTAACTTAGAATTATTTTGAAGCAAAGCCTCTTAGCAGTTAGTTAGAAAATGGTGTGTTTTAGCATTTGATTTCATTCTCTTTCCTTGTACTTTCTTTCTTGTAATAGGTTAAGGTTCCATTTCAAACATTTAATTTTCTACAATTAGTTTAGGATTTGGCTTCAGTAATGCACTTCATTAGATCATGACAACAAAGGAGTGACACATTTTATGCCGCACATATAGTGCCAACACCTCTTAACTTTGTACGAACCCCGAGTTGATAATTAAAGTCGGTAGCCTTGGGAGTTGCAACATTCTTTTTGCAATACCGAGGCTCATCATTGATGATGTGGGATACATCATGTCCCTCCTTCAAGACAGTCACTTCTTGTTGACTTCAACTCATTATCTAGGAAGATGGCCGAAAGACTCCCTTCCAGTACCTTAGAGCTTGCATACCCTAATGGAATGTTCTTCGCACTCGATGACAAGTTCACATCATTAGCTTTCAATTGGGTGATTTCATGGGTGTTCGACATCAGTTCCTTTATTCACATTCCATGAACTGTGTTGCTAGTACCTTGAGAGCCATTGTCATTATTAGTGGTTTCTCTCGCGCTTGTTAACAGTTCACATAATTGACCAGTAGTCAAGAGAATTTCTACCATGTTCGACTTCAACACATTCGTTCACATGTTTGGATTTGTACTTTGATCGAGTCATTTGGAGCGCAAGACCCTGTGCTCAGATTACACTAGTCTAGGTTGTGAGGCAATGTGACATGATCATGCTAATATACATGTCTCTTTCAGATGGGTGGTTGTGAACATACCTTATTTTCGTTATGATCCTTTCTATTGGATGGTTGCGCCCATGCCTTGGATCCATTTACATGATCATTCTCTGGATGGATGTGTCCATACCAAGATTCATGTATCATTTGTCAGAGTTTTCAATGATGTATATGTATCTATGCTTGCTTGTAGGTTTTCCAATGATAGACTTTAGTTTGCTGCATCTTCTTGTAAAGCATTTCACCCCTCACTCAAGTTTGTCTTTCATGATTTAGGGGGTATCTATTGCACAACATTTTGTCACTGTCCCTGTACTCCCCATCCACGATCTTGGAGGACCTACATAGTGAACCATACATGCTTTTCCATCATGAAGAAACTCCCAGTATGTCCCTCTTCACGAGCAGAATAATTCCCCTTTGCATCATTTCTCAAGAATCTTCCTTCTACCCCAGTTTACAAGACCGATGCTACTGACCAGTTTCCTCCTCACATCTATTTGTAGAGATTATAACTAGCACTACCACCATACAAAGTGACTAAGCCCTTTTGCTAGTCGCACCGATCCTCTTTTGGCAAGTTTTTTAAATATGGAGTCGCAGCTTCCAGGTCTAGAAGCTTCGTGATGGAATTTTGGTAGATGGTTGGGGTGGATGGAGCTGAAGAAGTTAGTTTGGGCTCCTTTCCCCTATTAGGATGGAACAAACCCAAGATATAATACCTTGTCCCATGATGAGAGGAACCACCTCCCCTTCATCCAAGCTATATAAACCTCTATTTTCCCAAGCTAAACTAGTTTGGGAGTTCGTTTGAATGACTAGAAAGACATAGCATGTTTATGTTTGAGGGAGAATAGTGTGTTCAGTTTGGTTTGAGACTAAAGGGAAGAAGCCTTAAAGCTTCCATCGTTGGGGCTATCCATGAGATGTTGGTAGAAGTGTGGGAACTCAGATACGTCAGAGGAGGCCAACAATGTCAAGGCATCGGTTATAATCTCTTTCTGAATTTATATGACTAAAACTATTGATTACTTTCCAACATTAAGTGTTATCTTACATATTTATGGCTTAATGGTCCTTGACATGTTAAGTAGGTTGAATACAATTTGTATGCTATCACGTTTGTTGTTTGCTTCTTGTTTGCTTGTTTCGGGTATTCGAAGGAAGGAAACAAAAGATAACTGCAGTAAGGAAGCAGGATCATCACCAATCATAATAGATTTCTAAGAGGTAGGCCCTCTTATTTGATTCTAGCTTAAGGAGATTTTCCATAGATTGTTTGTTTGTGGCTAGACCCGCTCTCTTTGGCTAGAGGAATTGTTTGTGTCCGTTGAGAATTTACCTGCACCACATGACCATAATACTATCATCTTGTTCATGAATGATCTCTAATGCAAAAAATGGAAGATGTAATATAGATTAGAAAATTTGTAGCAGGTTCACGAGCATTTAAAGGAAAAACTAGATCGCTTTGAAGGAAAATTGGCTCATATGGAGAAACATATATGTTGTGAATCTTAGCTTCTATTGTCAATGGGTTCAAGAACAAAGAATATTGTTCCATAACTACACCTGATACTTAATAGCTTTGGCTATGTAATGATCCTAAAAAGGTTTTTTTGTCTTTTGTTTATTTTCCTTTTTTGGTAGTGAAACACATTTTTTGTTAAGTTGTTATCGATATTGTAATATATATATTGTTGGGTCCCTATAATACTAGTGATTACCCCATTACTATTGTAGTTATACCCCTTATTAATATTGTTGTGCCCCTATTGTCCCCATATTATTATTACTGTGCCCTATAGAATCCCTCTATTATTATTTTTGTGGCTTTATATTATTATTGTTAGGTCGGCTCGGTTATATTGTGACTCCTTAGACTCCAATATATAGAAAGAAGGTTTTTTCATTTGAATCATCCAAGAATTGTTCACTTATGTAATGTAAAGGAGGTTTCCCCCTTGAAGAGGCTGAATTCTAAGGCGTTGATCTATCTTTTCTACATTTTCTTGAGTTGGTTTCATAACATTTGGTATCAGAGCTTTGGATTCTAGGGTTTCGCTGTTCCAAACAGGTCATCGTGGCATTTTCGCTATAACTTTTGTTTTGCAACGTTTCAGAAGTTCAAAAAAACACCCATTTGAGAAGACATCGCGCTAAATCTCGGGTCCGAATTTCAGAGCTTGTTGCGCTATATTTGCGGAGATATGATCTAAGGAAGTTGGTATTTTTGCAGACTCCTGAATTACATTCCAAACAGGTGACCTGGGGAAAATCATCATAACGTTTTCTCTGAGCATTGGATTGAAATTTTGTAAGAAGGTACAGAAAGAGAATGGACTGTATTTTCTTCTACATATTTTTCGGAGCTAAAGGTTGAAATAGTGACTCGTGGCACGTCGTACCAGTTCGTTCTACTGAATTAGTCTATAATCAAGTCACTGTGGAAGATTTCACATAACTCTTCCTTGGAGAATCCAATTTGGATCAGACTAGTGGAATTGGAAAGAGGACATAGAGGGCTACCACAGGTCACAATTTCGAAACTAGATGTTTTGAAAGTACAGAGATACATCAGAGGCAATATCGATCTCCTACAAAGAAAAAAAGGTGTGTAGATTCTTTTAAATTTTTGCTTAAGGTTGGTTTGAAAATTTATTTTGAAGGAATTCAAAGGGCTAGTAGAGCATTATTATCAGTAACTGATGCCCTAAGGAAAGAAAATGCAAACACCCAGTAAGGAACTTGAAAGCTGTAGCATGACTCATGAAGAAGAGGAATAAATGCTACATGATATATGAAAATTACAAGACTAAGTGCAAAAAATGTTAGCCTCACAAAAGCTAACAGAAGCTAAGATGAATGGCATGGAAGCTAAGATGGATGATTGTGAAGACACTTCAAGGTAAAAATAGATCATGATAGCCTTAAATACTTTTTAGAACAAAGATTATCCTCTGAAGAGCAACAAAAGTGGGTGACAAAGATGTCGGGTTATGACTTTGAAATCATCTACAAAAAAGGGAAGCAAAATGTGGTGGCAGATGCACTCTCAAGAAAGGATGAGGATGTGGAAGCATTGTTGTGCGCCATTTCTATTATCCAACCAGATTGGATAAACGAAGCAAGGGAGGAATGGAAGAACGACGAAGAAGTGTGGGCACTTATTCGAAAGTTACAACAAGATTCCAGTACGTCTGATACATTTAGCTGGAAAAATGATTTTTTATGGTACAAACATCGCTTATACCTCCGTAATAATTCCCAACTAAAACAAAATATTCTTATGGAATTGCATACTTCTCCCTTAGAAGGGCACTTAGGATTTTTAAAAACTTACCATAGGGTTAAGAAGGAATTTTTTTGGGATGGTCTTAAATCAGATATTCAAAAGTTTGTGGCAGAATGTTTGGTTTGAAAACAAAATAAAGTTGAAACAATTAAGACACTGGGTCTATTACAACCTTTATCCAATCGCCTTTTCTATCTTTTTCTTGAGCTGGTTTCATAACATTATCTTAAGAGTTTGAGTGGTAATTCTTGCCAATGCTTTACAAGATATGGTCGGATTCATTTTTTCTTTCTCTGGGGTTGGTTCCTGGTGTATATCCTCTTCTTTTGATGTTT
>APFE031155462.1:35806-49432 GCA_000404065.3 Pinus taeda | reverse complement strand
ATGAGATTATCATTTCATTTTATTGAATTCATTTTTAGGTTTTAATCTATTATGCTCAATGCTTTATTAATCTTTAGTAATTGCTTCGATGCATTATATGTGTGTGTGTGTGCGTGTATAACATATTTCTCAAAGCTATGATAAAATGTTTACAATAATAATAATAATAATAATAATAATGAAAGCTTCTTAGGGATTAGTAGCAATCTCAGTTATAACAGTGTGAAAGCACTCAGTGACGAAATAACCATTCACAAAATTAGCTTAGCTTTATGCTCAATGTGGAGGAAGAGACTATGATTCAATATAGTCCCTTCTCAACAAATCCCCCCAAGCCCAATTTCTCGACAACGATTAGAATTCAGCCTCTTCGAGGGGGCAACCTCCTTTACATTACATAAATGAACAATTCTTGGATGATACAAATGACAAAACCTCCTTCTATATATAGGAGTCTAAGGAGTCACAATATAATCCAGCCGACCTAACAATAATAATATAAAGCCACAAAAATAATAATAGAGGGATTCTATGGGGCACAGAAATAACAATATGTGGGTAATAGGGGCACAACAATATAAATAAGGGGTATAACTACCATAGTAATGGGGTAATCACTAGTATTATAGGGACCCAACAGTTAATGTTTCATTATGTAGAGCTTTCCTTGTGTGGAGCGTGTTAGGTCCCTATACTACTAGTGTAACCCCTTATTTTTATTATTACAATCCCCTTATTATATTGTTATGTCCATGTAGTCCCCATATTGTTATTATTGTGCCCCATAGAAGCCCACTATTGTTATTATTATGCCCTTAAATTATTATTGTTATGTCGGCTCTGATTATATTATGATGCCTTAGACTCCTATATATAGAAAGGAGGTCTTATCATTTGTATCATCCAATAATTGTTCATTTGTGTAATGTAAGGGAGGGTGCACCCTCGAAGAGGCCTAATTCTAAGGCATTGATCTATCTTTACTATCTGTTTGTGACTTGGTTTCATAACATTTGGTATCAGAGCTTTGGATTCTAGGGTTTTCATTGCTCCAAACAGGTCATCATGCAATTTTTGCTATAACATTTTTTTGCGCTGTTTTAGAAGATAAAAAAAACCTATTTGAGTCAAAATCGCACTGAAGCTCGCAGCCAAATTCCAAATCTTGTCTCACTATATTTTTGGAGATATGTTCTGAGGAAGTTAGGGTTTTTTGCAAGCTCTAGAATTCCATATCAAACAGGCCATCGTGGAATTTGTTTCTATAATTATTTGTCTACAAAGTTTTAGACTTTGGAATTAAAACCCATTTGATTAAAAAACTTGTTGAAGCTTGGGCCTGAATTATAGATCTTGTTTCACTATATTTATGGAGATACAGTCCAAGAAATTTAGGGTTTCTGCAGGCTCGCGAATTACATCTCAAACAGGTGACCTTGGGAAAATCATCATAACCTTCTTTCTGAGCATCAGATTGTAGTTTCGCAGGAAGTTACAGGAAGAGGACTTCTTGTAGATTTTTGTGCATCAATTTCAGGTTTGGAGGTTGAAACAGTGACACCTGGCACTTTGTACAAGTTCAGTCTTCTGCAAAGGTATATAATCAGGTTATCTTGGGAGATTGTGCATAAATATTTCTTGGAGTATCCAATTTCAATCAGACGGGTGGCATTGGAAAGAAGATGGAGAGGGATACCAGAAGTCATAATTTCAGAACTTAAAGATCTGAAAGTATAGAGTTATAGTCATTTCAAGATCAAGTTCCTAAAATCAAGAAAAAGCGAGATGAGGAAGTTTGATGGCAAGGATCTGGTAAATTGGATACTATAGATGAAGAAATATTTTGATCTACATGGTGTACCACTATTGCAAAAGGTATGTATTTCATCTCATTATTTAGAATTGAATCAATTTTTATGGTATAAAGGGCTTTGCTCTCGTAAACCACTTGTCACGTGGTGAATTTTCACGAAGGAAATGATAGCACATTATGAGGATACAAAGAGAAACACCTTCTTCAGCCAATTGATAAATCTCAAACAAAAGGGTTCAATGGTACAACACATTAAGGACTTCAAAAAATTTAATATAAGTGTAAATGATATTCTAGAGAAGAAAATGGTTGATGTCTTCATAGGGACTTGCAAGGGTAAGCTTCAACATAAGGTTCATCTTTGGGAACCTAATTCATTAGAGAAGGCATTTAGGCTAGCAGAAAAATTGAAAGCAAAATTATGGAAACAAGGAATCCCACCACTCACAACAATAATTATGGAAGTGTTTTTTCTCCTAGCTATCCACAACCTACAAGGTTTACACCACAACAATTGGAAGAAAAAAGAGAAAAAGGGCTTTGTTACAATTGTGATAGAAAATACACTAAAGGTCATAAGTGTGCTGAGAAGAAATTATTTTACATATATTATGATAAGGAGGAAGAAAAGGATCAAGAAAAATCAAAAGAAGAGGATATACACTAGGAACCCAACCCAGAGAAAGAAGAAATGAATCCGACCATATCTTGTAAAGCATTGCAAAGAATAACCACTCCTCAAACTCTCAAGATAGAAGTGCATATCAAGAAGAAAAAGGTTCAAGAAGTGAAAGATCACATCAAGAAATAAGAAATGAATCTGACCATATCTTGTAATGCATTGGTCGAAATTACCACTCCTCAAACAATCAATATAGAAGGACATATCAAGAAGAAAAATGTTCAAGAAGTGAAAGATCACATCGAGCATCAAGAAATGAATCCGAACATATCTTGTAATGCATTGGAAGAAATTACCACTCCTCAAACTATCAAGGTAGAAGCACATATCAAGAAGAAAAAGATAATAGTGTTGATTGATTCGGGAAGTACCCATAATTTTATTCATTGTGAGATAGTGAAGGAATTGAATTGCTTCCTATATCCAGCACCAGAGTGTCAGGTGATGGTTGCAAGTGGAGGAGCCATAAATTTCTCTGGAAAGTGCCATACCATCAAGCTATCCATGGGAGAATATGTATTAAATAACCCACTGCTTTCCATTCCAATGGGTGGTGTTGATGTTTTACTAGGAGTCCAATGGCTACGATATTTGGGTACGATAGCTTTTAATTTTCAAGAACGTTTCTTGAATTTTTTTTGGGAAGGAAAGGAAGTTGAATTGAGAGGTATCGAAGGGAAATCAGGAAAGATAATAAACTCTAACAGCATGACAAAGCTTCTAAATAAAGAACAACGGGGCGTAATTACACAATTATGCTCACTAGAGGACCCCACATCGAAATCATGTATTTCTCCAAATATCCAAAACGTTTTGGACAATCATTCCAAGGTATTTAAGACTCCGAAAGGCCTCCCACCTATTCATGATCATGATCATGTTATTCATTTGATTCTAGGAAGTGTTCCTCCAAACATCAGGTCTTACAGATATCCATATGCCCAAAGGAGTGGGGACTCATTCAAAAGTTGTAGAAGATCCTAGTTCAAACAGTATCATGAGAACTTGACAATGAAGGGAAAATCATATTGGAACCTGAAGCAGTCATAGAACCGAGAAATCGATAGCTAAGAAATAGATCAATCTCAGAGTATCTCATTAAGTGGAAGAACTTACCCACTGAAGATTCCACATTGGAGGAGAAGAATTTATATAGAAGCATCAAGAACTACTGAAGCGTTGAGGACAACACCTTTTGAAGGAGAGGGGCATGTCAGGTCCCTATACTACTAGTTTAACCCCTTATTGTTATTAGTACAATGCCCTTATTATATTGTTGTTTCCATGTAGTCCCCATATTGTTATTATTGTGCCCCATAGAATCCCACTATTGTTATTATTGTGCCCTTAAATTATTATTGTTATGTCAACTCCGATTATATTATGACCCCTTAGACTCCTATATATAGAAAGGAGGTATTGTCATAGGTATCATCCAAGAATTGTTCATTTGTGTAATGTAAAGGAGGTTGTCCCCTCGAAAAGGCTAAATTCTAAGGCATTGACCTATCTTTTCTATATTTTTGTGAGTTGGTTGCATAACAAAGTGTCTTGGTTTGAGTGAAGCCCTGTCTCCTTTTGGTCAATTGAAAGTAATGTTGAAATGCATAAACAAACAGATAAATAGTTTTTAAAACATTTTTATTTGGCATTCTAGCACATGTAGATTGTGGAAATTATAATTTCAAGTATAACCATTTCATTATTGAAGCGAAATAAGCACAATTACAGAAGAAAATTGCAAAGATAAAAAAAATTGCTATTTTTTTTACCAATAAAAACATTATAGCCAAAAGAAAAAAGATGTCTATCAAATAACGTAAAAGTTGATGATTTGTAGTTTGCAAAAAAAAATGTATGGAGGAGGAATCTATATTTAAATATTTTATTATACTTTTTATGACGTTTTATGTATTGTATAGATTTGAGTGGCTTAATAATTTTTATGTAAAGCTTTTCTGGTTGTGTGAACTTCTTCATCTTTACACCTACTTTGTATCAAGAATGAAGTTTGAATATTGGCACCAAATATGTTGCATGTGAAAATGTATATGTATATATGAGACATTGCAGGGTAAAGTGTCTATTCCTTGCTCTACATAGTAATTTTGCCATACATTTGTTTCAGTATACGTACAAAATCTATATGAATATTTTCATGGAAATCATGTACGAGTGGACTAGAAAGTGTACGCGGGGAGTGCATGTGCAAACTAAGGAATGCAGGAAACTCCACACATGCTACCTTTGGATAATTTGATAAACAAGTGTAAATTACAATGTAAATTATAGTTGCAATGTTCAGTTTTAGGAACTATTAATGTCTAATCCATTAAGAATAGTAAAATTTCACAATTTGATTTTCAAATTTATGTTTTTTCATAGTAGAGGTTCCTTGCGTAGAGCCTTCATTGTGCAGATCTTATAATGAAAGATTTCATTGTGTAGAGGAAACTTATACTAGTCTTGGAATGTTAATTTTTAGCTTAACATAAAATAATAGAAACCATAGGGAGACACAAAATGTTACTTAATTAACTTATTCATACTATGGTCCATATATCTATTTTCCCACACAACACTTATTCCTCACATGGATTGAAAACAAATTTCATTTAATATTGGATAGTACAAGTTCAATTGGGAAATGTGAAGACACTAATATGGAACTGGTCGATAGCAAAACGAGTTAATAGAGTAAATGTCTTGAATATTCATTGGTTCACAGAATAAATGTTCAAAACATTTGTATTTATTGGTAGGAGAGATTTAGTTAATCAAAATAGAATGATATTTAGGATATTAATAAAATAGTGTACTGATATCGATTTCTAAAGTGTGCCAAATAGAGGAATCGAGAAATTTTTTTGTATCAATTGGACTATCTCGATTTGGAATTTAAGAAAAAGAAATATGATTTAAAGTAAACAATTTCAAAATAGCATTTTTTGATTAATGATGAGGAAAATCAGTACTATCTAAATTGGTGATGATCATTGGTTAATGAATACCATTAAAATTGATAGTAGTCGAATGTCCTTTCAGAACTTTGATGTCAAATCATGATTTATATAACTTATCATCTTATGATTTATATAACTTTCAAGCATTATATGTAGGATTGTTTGCTCTGAACTAGTTTATAATATATTTGGGAAAGAAATTTGTCAATGTTCATCTTGTTTTAGACCTATTAGTACTAAATTTTCCACTAGATGTTCTAGGAAACCGACTTGCTGCGTTTCTTCTGAACCTGATAAGTGTTTCCAAACTTTTCTTTAGAAATTCTATGGTTTTTTGAATTTGATACCAATAATGAAACAAATGGCCCAATGAAATAGTGGTACAAGCACACAAGAAGAGGTATATCCATAATGAAAATATATCTTGATTCTTAGCCAAGATATTTTAATGCTAATGGATAAGTTATTGAAACTTCAACAAACACTTAGGCAACTTGAAGATAAACTGGACACCATAAGAACAATGTTATAAGATCTCTTGTAAACCATGAACAGAGGAATCCAAGTTCCATTTTCACAGCATAATCGATAAAACCATTAACCTCGAGGAACAATGGTTGATTAATAAAGAAAACATTTACAAATTTTGCCACTTGCTCAACCAATTTTGAAATTTAGTATATGTTAAAGGTTATATATTGTAATCTTCTCGACATAGTAAAAAAACATATCATAATAGCACGGAAAAATAAGTAACCAGGTGGGTGGAAGAGAAAATCTTCCTTTGCACAATGCATCAACATTAACAATTTCCTGAACTATGTAAAAAATGTATATATTCAAATATTGTCGAATATACATGTATGTATTCATGAAAAATATTTTGTAAGTCGTACTCTTCCACACATTGTTTCTTTAAATAAGAATTTTATTTATAAATTTGTTTGATTTTTATATGATAGTGATTCATTTAGAGATTTGTTTAAATTTTGCTTGACAAAACCTTTTTTTATAGAAATTAGTTATAATAAAAAAATATTAGAAATATGTCAATATATTACAAAAAAGCGAATGTTGTCATTGCATATTCGACCAGTTCTTGAGGAGGCTTGCTACAGATGGTTTTTCCGAAAGCTACATGAATCAATACTAAAGAGTGTTGTTCTAAGTATTTTGTGTTTTTCTTATTAGTGTAAGAATTATGTATAAAAGATGTTTTTGAAAACAAAGATAGAATTTATGATATATTTACCAAGTACATTGTGATTCCTTTGTTTTTTGATCCTTGAAATGAGAAGGAATTTTGTAACTATACTCATAACACCAAAGTTTCTAACATAGTTATGTGCATCATAAATCACATCACAAAGAAGTTGGCATGACATATGATAATGAACTAGTTGCACATTACAATTAAAACATAGTAAATAATGTTAGTAAATAGCATATTACAAACATCAATAGTCCAGAGACAGAGTAGGGGGGAATTGTATGGAGTGTGAAAGAAAAAATGACTAGGTGGGCGAGATAGCAAATCCTCCTCTGCACAATGTATGAACATTAATAGTTCCATGAACTTTACAAACGTCTTGAAAAAATAAGGCATGTTGTAATTGTACACATGGATTTGGAAATGTAAAACCCAAGTTTCAAACATAGTTAAGTGCAACATATTGAATACTTTATCTACAAATTTTTGTTTTGAATTTTTTGGGAATTGAAAATGAAATAACAATGTAACGTTGATAGCTATGATATCAATTATAACTATTGATCACAACTTTTCATAGCCCTACATATATTGTAAATGTGACTTGAAATAAACGCTAACATAACTCTTAACTCGATACTAAAAGAAATCCATCCATGATGATTGGTTAAGGAAGATCGACGAAGGTTCTCACGTGTAATGAAAGACCAACTTGAAATTAGTTCTAAACATTTAGAGCCTATGATAGATGTGATGTAGAACCTTTTGAGAGATAGATTCACAACTTATTCTATGGAAATGGTGACTGTCTATGCCAAAATACATTTAATTGCATGAATATTTACTTTAAATCAAGTTGGAATTGAATAATTAGCACTTACAACAATCTAGGAAATAAGACTGCAAGAAAGCATACACTAGATAACACAATGAAATAGCTACACATTATAATCAAAACATAGTAAATAACCTTGGTAAATAACATAGCATAAAACATAGAACTTGAACAAAGAAATTCATTGAAATACGTTTTTGTACAACATAATAAGATGCCACTTCCCTGTTAATTTTTTTTAGAAATGCTTAGATTCTTAAACCAAAATGTAGAAGACGATGTTCAGATTAGAAATAAATATATGCAAAAGCATGGAAATGGAGATGCTACCCTAACCCTCACCAAAAGCCAATAGTAAATTTCTTGTTAATGGAAGAAAATAAAATATTATTACATATAATCGTGACATGAAATCAGATCCCAATCATCCAATAAACTGAAAGAGAGTATTGATAATAGTCAAATTTATCAAGTATAAAGTATAAGGTAATGCCAACAATGCTTGACAACGTAAGCAATGAGAACTATATTATCAAGTGATTACTCAACAATGTAAACAAATAAAATTATCATTGTATATGTATAATCATGTTTTGATGGTTTATTGTAAATGTGTCATGCACCTTGATATTAGACAACAAATCAACAATAGTTGATTTTTCTGCAAAATATTTCTCATAGGAAACTTTTAGTAGTTCACGTAATACTCTTTCTAGTTCCACACCTCTTAGAACACAAGGTATTTTAGTTGAATCATTTGCATGTATGATATAGTTTAACCAATATAAATAAAAAAAGAGACAATCATCATTTAAGTGGTACAATAAAGCATAATTTCATTTATAGTTATAGCAGTTGTAATTGGACTATTGCATTTTTCACATACAATTGCAACTGAATTTGTATATGCACTAGTCATTGTCAAGTGTCCTTGGAAGTGTTGTGAAATTGATATAGAAAAACAAGGCTTAGCAACTTGAAATCAAATGTATTTTTATCCCCACACAGATATATATATATAATATATATATATATATATTATATATTATAATAATTACCGTGCGTATTCCACTCACCAAAGAAAGAAAATTTCTTATATTTTCAACTTTATTTCCTGTATTCAATGGACATATGAATGTTTCTTATGAAGTTTGAAAACTCTTTCTTATTTTCTAACTATATATATTCTTAGCAAGATCAATGGAAAAACATTTTTTGAATTGAAAGATACATTGAAAGAACTTTGTCATGTACTTGACCCTGTTACATATGCAACATTTGTAAAACAATATATGGAAACAATATAACAAATGGAAAATAACTTTGTAGAAATGAAACATTCAAATAAATCAAAGCTTACTATTTCCCTAACCTATTCAACATTGTCGCCTTTGATTTCCAGTACAAATTTCGTGGTTGTTCGTGTTGCCAAAATTGTAATAGCATCAATTGTGCCGAATGGAAATGGATCTTGACTACGGGACATATTCACAACCATCATGTTTGGAAAGAATCGTCACTATACACAAACAATACAAATGTTTTCTACAATGCTAAAGCTATTGTGACAAATAGTTTTTTCACAATCACAACTATCATATTTATGCTTAGGAATTATTACGAAATCTCTAATATAAACAACAACATTTGCAATAAGTTTTTCCTTGCGTTGTTCAATAAATTGTGTTGGCACAAGCAATGTTATTTTCATTTCTACTTTCTTATGTATTAAATTGATATGGAGTATTGATTTTGTATTATTTTATATATAATATATATATATAATATATATATATATTATATATATATATATATATATATATTTTATATATTATATATATATTATATATATATTTATATATATTATATATATATAATTGATATGTAACTAAGACAATGCCATGAAAAATTATCCCTGTTATATTGTTACTGATAGCTTTGATCAATAATAACATAGAATCGATCTCTTTTTTCCTAGTAATCAACATTGAATTGAAAATATTAAAAAACAAACAAGAATAATATTAGATATACAATTAACTAAACCTAGACATAACTACCTATTTTCTTTTGTTTCTTCCCTATTTTCTATTCTGTTTGTTTTGTCTCCTACAATATCTATTCTTGTATTAGTGCTCATCAATATCTCTACCCCGTCATTGATGTCTATTGTCACATAATTCGAATCTGATATTTTTTTCCTATTCCCAAATAATACATTGAAGTCACTACTTAAAAGGACATTATAATTGGTACTAAGTGATAATTAAGTAATGAAGACAAAATGAGATAATGAAAATTCATTGCTAATGTTTATTACAATAGCAGGCTCATATTTCTTAGATGGAATTTGATTTCTATGCATATAGGTAAAATTCTAAATAGATTTTATATTCAATAGATACAAATGTTATATATATATATTATATATTTTATATATTATATATATATATTATATATATTATATAATATAATATACCGAAAGTACCTTTTTCCTTCTAATGGTTATCTTGGATTTGAATCTCTAAGTGTTATATCTTTCCCAAAAATTGAAAAAGCCTTGTTTTTAGTTGTAGTGCAAAACACATATAGCAAAAACAAAGAACACAAATGTATAATGTAAAAATAATCAAATGATAATAAATAGAATATAAACACACCTCTTAAAAAATTTATTATTGCATTTAATGGTATTTGTTCTTCTTGTGTTAATCTTCCTCGCTCTAATGATATGGATTAGATCAAATATATAGAAATAAGAAAAATAAGAGGTTATAGTTTCGTAGCACATAAGTAATTTAGACGTAATAGCTATACAATAGTAACATATCTTGTATAAACATGTTTAGCACTCTCACATTATCCACTTTTTAAACTCCACACCTCATTACTACAAGGTTGTATTGTGCATTGTATAAATGCTCTAAGTACTTGCATATAGAAGAAATAATGCACTATTTAACTAATAAAAATGCTACATGTTTTGCAGCTTTGTTTGAAATGAGATTGCAGAGAAAATCCCTCATGCCACGCAACTACCAAAAAAACACCATATAACTTGGACAAGTACTCTATTTGTAACTAGATCCCTTGAAAAGTAATCGAGCATGCACTCATAACATGTATGTTGAAAAAACTACATGATAAACACCTTGGAAATGCTCCTATGGGAAACTTGACTAAAATTAGTAGTTACAATTATCACATTACCTTAAAAATATTCAACATATGTATTAGATACTAAGTAAAGACAAGCCTCATTAGCAAATGGAAAATTAGAAATAATATTTCCAGAAATTAGAAAACGATTTTTGAATTTACAGAACAATAGGAATATTCATCATTTTCCCGATACTATGGTTAATACGTTGAAATAAATAACTTACAGTCAATATAATATGACTTGCAAATATACAATTATAGCAAAAAAAATCAATAGTCAATGGGCTTTGACCGTGAGGTGAGTGCTATATTCCCTAGTGACGCAAGGACTAATAGTAAGGACTCATAATAATTAAATAAAAATTTCGATAAAATAATGAACATTCAACACACTTCAACCATGAAGCGAGTGCTACTAATACAAAATTACCATTAAATATGATTTTCTCATAAAGTTAAAGTTAAATTTGATTTGGTCATAGTCAATGTTCCATTATGTGGAGCTTTCATAATGTAAAGCAAGCTTCCTCTGCACAATGAAAGCTTTGATTGTAAGTTGCGCACAATGAAATATTTGGTTGTAAGTTCTACACAAGGAAAGTTCCGAACAATGAAACATACTTCTACAATTATGGTTCCTCTATTTATTGGGAGAAGTCGTAAGATCATTAGTTCAATGTGCTAAAACTGACTGAAAAAATTGATGGTTATTGCTAAAGAGGTGTAGAGTAAATAATATTGGTACATTATGCGGAGTGCTTAAAGATTATATGAAGCCTTAATAATTATATAATGTATCTGGAAACCAAGAAAAAATATAATTTCACAAAAAAATTAGAGCTTCCAATGTTACATTGGTATATTATTTAATTAGACCAATTTTGGGATATGTGGGAAAGAGAAAGGTTGTGGGAGAACTATGCTAGAAAGGATGTGCAAAAAATTTGAGAACAAATATGCGAAAGTAGCTTTGAAATATTAAATTTAATACGAAATATGGAAAATGAACACAATTATAACATATACATTTAAAGATAATGATAAATAATGGTAACTTTTCTAAGAGGTGTGTTTCCTCTCGATTTATTCTCATTTGACTATTATCATTACATTATATAGCTCCATGTTTTTTTTCTATATATTTAATGTACTCTGTAATATGTAACGATTTATAGACAAAGGCATACATAAATGTATACAAACATACAAAACATTACGGAACAATGTTTTTGTTCCCTGCCTTGCACAATTGTTTTTCCAGACAAAAATATACTTCACTTAATATTTCATCAAATTGCAAATAAAACCACAATTTTCCAATAGCCTTGTGTCAACATTTGTTGAATAGTTATCCACGACTACTTCCTCATTTGCTAGTATTTCCACTCCACAAATCCCCCCTTCTCCTTCAAATATGTTATTAGTATTAATTAATTATCCATATGCATATTCATTAATTAATTATCCACATGCATATTCATTAATTAATATGTCTCTTATTTTTTTTTGCCACAAAAAAAGGTCAATGATCTAGATTTAAATAGGAATGAAACAAATTATAGATATAACCATAAATATAGAGATGCAGCACAAATAACACTTAATTTCATTAATATCAAATACTGAAATATGCTTACAAACATAATGGAAAGAAGACTAGCTTGGGCAATGGTAGCTTATCTCTGAGAAGAGATGCGGCAGCTAAATGTCTCTAAACTAAGTTACAGTGAGGCTCAAGGGCCTTTTTATTATTGAAAAATAATAGAAAACCCTAAAAAAACAAACCCTAACCCAAGGAGTTGTAACACCAAGATTTTATGGGCCACGTTGAGGTTAGTTGGGAAGCCAACTTCCTATGGTCGTAACTTGGTCATATTATCTCTGTTTGAGGCATATGATACCTCATTGGAAAGGCCTATCCTAGGACATTGACGTGACTTTAAAAGAAACTGTTAGATTTATATTTTGCCAAAAAAACATCGTTTAGGGCCTCAAAAATGGCTCTGGAAGTTCAGGACCCAAAAAACTACCAAAAATAGTAAATTGTGCTACAATTAAGGAAATTGAGAAAAAACTGAAATATCAATGGTGAGAGTCCACGTGGAATAGGAAAGTGGTCACCAATATCGACTTGGATTAGTCCTCCTCCCTTAGGAAGCAATGGTCTCCATTGCATTGAGTTCCTCCATGGCATGAGGAAACTTATGTTGAACTTGGTCCCTAATGAGCCATTTGCCTTGGTGCAAGAGTTGGCTGGCTTTGATAACTCAATATAGTTGGATATTCTACCAGCGAGTGTTCTTGATCTGTGTGTCCATGTGTTGAAGCCCCAAAAATTGGGTCGAAAACAAGGGGGATACCCACCCGGTCCAGACCTTGGTTGGTAGCTCCTTATCCGTTTGGTATAGCGGGTCCGACTGGGGATAACGGGACCAGTTTCCCAATTTGAGGGTGTGTGTGTGTGTAGAGTTGAATAATGTTGATCTAAGAGTACTTTAAAGCTAATTTAATTTAGATTCTTAAAATAACTCTATGCTATTGTAATCTAATGAGAAACAACACATCTAATCTACGCTAACCCGGGATGTATATCTTCTATTATGCGATCTAAAAAGATTTCAAACAATAATTGGTAATAAAGATCATTTAGCTATCATAAGAATAGAAATCAATTGAGATAAACCACTTTGCATAAGAAGTTAGGCAAAACAGTTGTGAACAGCATATCGCATAATAAGCTATTCATATGTCAGACATAAATAAATGACTCCACCGTACAAAAGTGCCAAATGGTAACCCATACATTCATGCAATAACATATAAACAACTGAAAACTGTATATTACTTAAAGAATATAAGCAGAAATGGCCAAGAGATAAAAGTACCATTTATGACTGATCCTACTCACAAACTTCAAGCAAAAACGATCTATCTCTACTTGTTCTAACATCTACTAAGAGT
>APFE031155462.1:22599-33449 GCA_000404065.3 Pinus taeda | reverse complement strand
AGAAGGAGCGTTCAGCTGGAGTTATACGACAAAGGTATCATCATCAACCGCCGGAACAGGTATTTTTCCATGAACTACTCTTGTTAAGTTGATATCAATGGAATGCGGATCTTAATTTATGTTGCTTATGATAAAATGATAAGATGTTAAATGTTTAAAATTTTGTGAGAAGGTCAGCGAGCTCCTTTTATTACTTGCAAATCAACAGTAAAATAGATCTGTTAGTGTATAATAGAATAAGGCTCTAACAATAGGAATCAGGTTCTTACACATGGTATCAGAGACAAGTTAAACCTCTAGGACTTATGGACCCTTATTTTCGCTTCCTTCTCAAATTGTTAATTTAATTTACCTCCTCTTTCATACTCTAATTATTTTAAGCTCAAAAGCCCTTCCCTGGACGCCTATATGGAAAACTAGCAGGAATTTGCAGTGCAGACCGGGACATATTTCCGGCATGCTCAATTGCATTATGCCTCTTCAACTCTGCTTCAGAGGCAAAGACAACAAACATTTTGCCCTACGATCATCATTTTCACATAGGAAGTGTTGTTGACTAAAGTGTGCTCTAAATCATTGTAATTCTGATAATACGCAAATCACTGTAATTCTGATAATAGCCAAAGTGCTCAGGGTGCCTTCTTTGGCATATGTGGCAAATATAACACATCTGAAAGATTCTCTGCACGTTGTAACAATGTCATCCACGCACTAACAATCACATCGAATACATGTGTTTCCCAGAAAAGGAAAAGCCTTACAACTTAAATGTAAGTAAGTGACAGAGAAACTTGATTAAACAACCTCATTCTTCGCTTTAATTTACTAATTTCGATGGATGAGAGACAGGCGATGAAAGAGGAAGATCCCTCATAGATTGTTCGAGGCTTTCTGTAAGTTAGTATATAAGGATTGACTCAGGGATTTTTCTTCGTTTTACAAGTTAATCTGTGAGAGCCCCCTGATCTGGTCACACGTAGTAGGAAGAAAAGGGATTTTTTTTTCCCATGGGCCCCTGATCTTTCGCTAATAAATTCCTTCGCGCGTTTTTCTTTGATATACCAGGTCGTCTTGTCACCCTAAAGATTAGCCTTTTCTCGATCTGACCAGCAGGATGATTTAGGCCATACTGTTCTCTAGTCAAATTCTTAGCATGCATCAGAGCTATGGCCACAGTGTCCCCAAAGAGCATCTGTATGGTTGTGGAAGTAACAGGGGCTAGATCAAATGGGCAGAGCTCTCTCTCCAATGGCAAATGCACATGCATATCACACAGATTACTCAGCTATGAATTTCTGAGTGAAGTGACAGCTACCAAGTATGCACCCTTGGCTCTGGCACATGGAACAAGCCTCAGAAGTTCTTCTGTTGTACCACTCTTACTGAACATAACAAGCACATCATTGGGCCCAACTATGCCAATGTCACCATGGAGGGCATCTGTCAGTGATAGGAAAATAGCCTTTGTGCCTGTTGAGACAAATGTCTGTGTTATTTTCTGTGCAACAAACCCACTTTTGCCCACTCCTGTGAAGAATATGACTCCATTGGCATCCATGAGAACTTGGGTGAAGGCCTGTACTTGGGCATATTCAACATTCGAGAAGAAATAATCAAGGTGCTTCCTTTGTTCGTCAAATAATTTTTGCATTTGGGGGATGCCAACTGTAGGAGTAATTCCATTGTCCTTTGGGATGATGTCCATTGGCTCAGGTAAGGTCCCCATTGTTAGCGATCTTCAAGACATCAGAGCGCCCTACAGTTTAAGCGTGCAATGTCTATAATTACCACTCCTACCGCATCCCTCCTGCTTGTGTGTCCTTCCCACCTGCTGCGGAGAGGAAATTTCCTGAGAATGTTTGATCGAGGACTAAGGGAAGGATCTTCCTGCTCACATCAATGAAATGAGGCTTTTTTTGGTAGAAGACAGCTCAACATTGTTTTGTATTCATGATTTCCCGGACTGCACCCCTTCTGACGAGGTCACTAACAAAAATCGTTGTCCTACTTGGTCGTCAAAATGCTAGAGCATCAATGACAAAGATAACGAGTCTTCATAATGACTAGGAACAGAGTTTGAATCATCAATGTGCAATACAGATGCTCTGGGTGCTAGGTAGCAGCGTTATTCCCTCTCTCAGATTAAGTCATGAGGATTTGCCCGCTGTTGTGAAACCTTGTTTTCTGTTTTTTTCATTAAAATGGTGAAATAGGATGGGAAATTAGGGCCTCCTTGTACTGCAATGAAGCCTATTAAGGGCACTGGAGGAGTACATGGATTGCACGATCTACCAATTTGAGTTTGCTGCAACTGGGTTTTCTGTTAGGATTGAATTGCAATTTGCTTCTGATATAACACCGAAACCAAGCCAACACTATTGATTTATTATCATACTATTTGCTGTAAAATGGTGCTACACATGACAAGGGCTTTAATTGATGAAAATACAGTATAAATAAGGATCTGAGAATATACAGTGAGGCTTACCCAGTTTTCTCAAATAGGAAAAGAAAAAAAAAAAAATTCATGTGTACCTGCATTTTCTGCGGCTCTTATCATGAGCTGTTCTAATAAGTACTTGGCTGGATCACCACTAGGGTTGTCCAGGATGAATGAATCGACAAGTTTTATGACTTCATCGTTGCTAAAAAAATCAAACAAACCATCACTGCCAACTACAAAAAATCGATCATATTCTGAGACTCTGTGAATGTTCACAGATTGCTGGGTGCGAATATATGGGGGACTAGATAAATTACGAACTCTTAGAATCCCCATCAGGACATCATTCATTTTTTTTTTCTCTGTAGCAAAACCACACAAACATAATTTGTCATTTTCCACTAGATCAAAAGTTCAGAATATCCTAATGAAATTCATAGACCTATTATTAGATAAAAGACACTCAAGGAATACACTATGCCAGAATCTTACCTTAACTTGGCATGTATATTCCCAGTCTTTCATGTTTCAAAAAGTCATTATTTCTATCCTTTCTTGTTGGATGCATATAATTTTGGATTTTGCCCACTTTCTGAATGCTTCCAAGACGATTCTTCTTGTATTTGCAAACCTTTGTCCTTGATTTCCATTCCTATACATATTTTGAGGAAGCTATTTATTTTGACTCTTTCTTTGTTGGGTTGCATTCAATTTTCTGATCCTTGTGAGCTGGGTTTTGTTCAATTTTCGTCTTTTCCCATTTTTCAATTCTACCGGTGTCCAGCTTTGGTTCTATGGAGGATAAAATATGGGAATTAATCTTATGTGTGTAATGGATTAATCGTTTCCTCAAAGTATGTGCTCTCTGGCATATCACTAGTTCCCTTTGAATTTACCCATGCATGACTGAGTTGAAACAACAACCAGTAATTTGGGAAGTAAATTAATGTCTTTGTATGTAAAAAAATTCATCTCTTGCTCAGTGTTATTTTTGCGTTTGATATGAAACACTGTACACTACAGACTTGTGCAAAATATTAAAGACTGCATTAATTTGATGCTTTACTCAAATCATTGTTTGACATGCCCTTGATTTATAAGGAACTTTCCAAGGGAACCATCTCTTAGCTAAGTCCTACTGTCCACATCCAAGTTTCACGTGTTTGCTTGTTTACACCTTATGAACAGACGAAGAAAAAAAAAATAAAAAATCTCCAGATCAGAGAAAGTTCAATCTCCAGGATCAAGGTATAAAAGCCTAACACAATCTACTCTGATGTATATATACTTCAAAAGGCCTAAAGTTGGACAAAAGGGGATCTCATAATTTAGTCATTGCCAGAAATATAATGGGGTAAACCATCGCAACAGATCTATCCAATCATGATACAAATGTGAAATAGACAATGACAAATGCATGCATTCCTCAATTAGAAATTAAAATAAGAGCAGAGAACCTAGCTTTCACTTACAGTTCACTCTTTGCATTAAAAGAACAGTGACATACAACTGATCAGCTGAATTCATAACTATCCAAGGAACTTATCATCTCCATGCATTATGATGAAATGTAATCATGAGCTCCAGGAAATCATCTCTGCCTTCATCAGATGCTACAGAGTATCATATAAGCCTTGGGAAGAAACATTTCAGCCCTGAATCACACCAGTAGAGTCCTCAAATATTTTGTCACCAACCTCTTAAAAGATAGAAACACTTACCTCCTTTATATGACTACGGAGATCAATCAGTTTGCCCAAATTAGTGTTTCAAGCCAACCTTGGTCAGAGAGAAAATTATAGTCTTGTTATTGTTAAATTCAACATGAGATGTCATTCTCAGGAATCAAACCCTTTTCTAGCATCTTATTGATGAGTAATTCTGCTTCAAGGTTCTTATTTTCTTTGCAAAGCTCTCTGATTAATGTCGTATATGTTTGTACATTCGGTTCAAAACCATTTTTTTTCCATTGCTTTTAGTTGCTTAAGGCATGTATCAGTTTCTCCATCCTTGAGAAGACCATCAATTAGCATTATCCACATCCCTTCGTCAGGGTTATATCCACTTTGCAATGCATTGCCAAACAACCTTTCCGCTTCTTGCACCTTGCCTTCTTTGCAAAGTCCTGGAATCACAGAATTGTACAAAGATAGTTGTGGTTCATAACCATTTTCAACCATTCTATCCAAAAGCTCCAGAGAATAGATGTAGTTTCCCTGTTTACAGCACCCATTAATAAGAGCTGCATAAATTGCTTCATTGGGACAGAGGTATCTCTCTAACATATTTTTTATCAACCGGTCTGCCTCAACGAGTCTGCCTACCTTGCATAATCCTGCAATTAAGGCACTATAAGTATCTACAGTAGGCTGACAATGCTTCTCCATCATTTTGTCAAGAAGCTTAAATGTGAGATCACTGTTTATTTCAAGTGGCATTCCATGCAGGTCATGAATTTCATCTAAGTTATCAGGATCTGAACTACCTACTACATCCTCATCAGTAATCAAGTGTTCTTTCTGTATCTTGTTTTCTTGAACTATACCATTCATAAGCACACAATAAGTTCGATAATTAGGTTGGCATCCTTCATTTATCATCTTACTTAATAGATCAAAAGCATGATCCACCCTGCCTGATTTCACGTTGCCATCCATCAATGATGTGTATGTTACTCGGTTGGATTGTAAACCTTTCTCCTTCATTTCACCAATGAACATTTTAGCCTCTTCCAGTCTGCCTTCCCTGCAAAGTCCATGGATCAGTGCACTGTAAGTGTAGACATTTGGAGAACAACCCTGCTTTACCATTTTGTCCAAAACTTTAAATGCAAGATCCATGGCACCGGCTCCACATAGTCCATCAACAAGCGTGGTATAAGTGACCAGGGATGGAGCTAACCCTTCCCCTAACATCTTACCAAAGATATTATCTGCTTCAAGCACCCCGTTTTCTTTGCACAGTCCATTAATTAGTGCATTATAAGTGTATAGATAAGGCTTTGAAGAGTTCTTCAACATAAGTGTCAGCGACTTGACACACTGCCACAGGGACTGTCCCAAGGTCGGCTTTACGGATGGCACAGTCTACTTGAATTGAGTGAGTATATAAGCCATACAACTAGGACTTGGTCTCCTCACTGATATAAGGTGCAGATTAAAATAGATAATATTCAGCATTCTTCAGAGTGATACTCTTTATGGATGTTCCTTATAATACCACTGCCTAGAATTTGATGGATACATCTCTAAAAGAATGAGATTTGAGATTTGATCCTTTTAAGCGATAGTATGACGCTGTCATTTTTAATATTCATAATCTTTTTATATGTTAAAAGGAAACTAATTACTTGGGAGAATGTTTTTCATTAAGAACACATTAAAAACATTGATACTTGGATAGAATTATATCTAAATGAGTAGAGAATCATTCAGGATTAAATGGAAACTACCTTGTTGATGGGCATAATAGATGCTAATTCCAACTATAACTTGATGATTTTATCATTATTCTCCAAAGGCATCTTCATATTTACTAAAATGTAGACTAGAATATTTGGTAGACTCTTTTCAATTATTCATTCTATGCCATTTAGGCAAATTGTACTTTTGTTACTAGAAGTCATTAAACATTTGGCTTTTTCACCTTTACCTATACAACTCTTTTTGACACTTACGAGTCATTTAGGATTTGGAGTTTGATAAAAGTGAGTGATGATTTTCCTTGATTACTCCTGAGAGTGGCTCGGACTAAGGTAGTGACACTCCTGTTGTTGGCCCTGATGTGTTTGTACAGCGGATGGATGTAAATGACCAATCAACGATATTAACTTCTTGATGCTTCAAATGTGAATTATTAGGGGGTTTGCTGAGGGTTTCTACGTAATGGTATTGTTTAATTTAAAAATAAATAAACATAAAATAAACACTTATGACTATCATGTATATGAGTCAGCTAAGAGGGACAAGTCCTAGAATGGATTAATAAGTCTTAGATATCGTGCAGATTTTGAGCATCTCAAAATGGTGAGGACACGAAGGAACCAAGGACCTGGGGAGTCTTCACAAGGATCTCCTTCGAATAACCCATTACCTTCGCCATAATTGACTCTCATCCTGCGTTCCCTGGAAGCAATTAATGAAACCTTAAGAGGATGCCAAACAAATGAAATGGAAGGGGAACACCCTTCATCAGGGTTAGGGAACCCCGAGGGATCTAGAGACTATGATAGGAGACCTCTAGTGGAGGACATCATGAGGGAGCTCTAGAAGATTAAGCTCCCAGAGTTTGCAGGGGGTCGTGCCAGTGAGCGTGCAGAAGCCTGGTTAGAGGGGATGGGACGGTGTTTTGCACTAAGGGATTACAATTCCAATTCCAAAGCCAAAATAGCAATATTCCAACTCAGAGATAGTGCTCTGAATTGGTGGGGTAACTTGGAGCGTCAACTACACCTCACTCCAGACACAGTTACTTGGGAATTATTTGAGGAGAGGTTCAGGAAGAAGTACCTGCCAGCATATCATGAAGAACAGCAGGTAGGAGCCTTCCATGCCCTGATACAGGGAGGTCATACTATAGAAGAATATGAAATCCAATTTATGGAATTGGTCAAGTATGTCTCATACATGGATACTGACCAGCGCCAAGCATATCGTTTTATGTATGGATTGAGACTTAAGATTAGGGCAATGGTGCGGATGTGGAAACCATCCTTAGTGGCAGAAGCTGTAGAATAGGCTCATTATGTCGAAGAACACCTAGACTTAAAGGGTGAAGGTAGAGCCATCTTTCCATGTCAAACAAGGCTTATGGGGAAAGCCCCTCGTACCTTCCCAAGGAGAGGAAGTCGGAGGCCCCCACCATATGGAAACAGGGTTATACCTAGAACATCGACAGTAGGGATTTCAATGGTTTCTAGTGCAGCTTCACCCACAACTTCAAGGGCACATACAAATCAAAGTCATAGGTGAGGAACAACAAGTGGGGGCAGGGGTTCCAGGGGAAGAAAATTTTTCCAAAGAAATCCACATCATTCGGTTCAATGTCCACCATGCATCACTTGTTGGGGATGCGGAGGACCTCATTATCAGCGAGACTGCCCCGAGTTTCGATCCGGTAACAAAAAAAGAGAGGGAAAAGAACCAATGGGGAGAACAGGTAGCCACCACCGAATCTATGCAGTAGTTGACAATCAGCAAGTCGAACACCAGTCTGCCGTGGTAGAAACCTCAGGTATGATAAACAAAGTAAAAGTTAAAATTTTGTTTGACTCTGGTGCTACAGATAGTTTCATTTCACTAGTTGCATTAGAAAAATGTGGGTTGGCAGCCTATGAACACGATGACTTTAAACAAGTTGAGATGGCTTCTGGGGTAAAACAAGCAGTAGGGCCTAGTGTAGACCAATGTCAGGTAAACCTCGTGTTGTGTATGACGAAGTTGAAGGCATACGTCATAGAATTGGGAACGTATGATGTAATTATTGGAATGGACTGGCTAGAAGCTCATCGAGCTTTAGTAGACTGTTTCAAGAAGAAGGTGATCTGTTTAGATGATGAAGGTAGGCCAATTGAGATTTGTGGAATCAAGAGGGGGGTGTCCCTATGATTCATATCCATGATGAAAGTAAAACTTTGTCTCAGACAAGGTTGCAAATTGTATTTGGTCAAGATGGTAAGTGACCAGAAGGGACCTTCCCTGGATCAACATCTAGTTTTGGCTGAATTCAAGGATGTTTTTCCAGAGGAGTTGCCTGGATTTCCTCCTATAAGAGAAATTGATTTCACTATTGATCTAAAACCAGGTGCAGAACCAATATCTAAGACACCCTATAGGAAGACAACTCCAGAGCTTTGTGAGTTACAGATGCTGTTAAAGGAGCTCTTAGACTTGGGATTGATCGGACCTAGTATTTCCCCTTGGGGTGCACCAGTAATTTTTGTCAAGAAGAAGGATGGTTCCCTGCGGCTATGCATAGATTATAGAGACTTAAACAGAGCCACGATAAAGAATAGGTACCCAATACCTCGAATAGATGACTTATTTGACCAAATGAAAGGGGCAGCGATCTTCTCAAAAATTGATCTACGATCTGGGTACCACCAATTGAGGATAAAGGAGGAAGACATCTCAAAAACTGCATTTCGAACTCAGTTTGGGCACTATGAGTTCGTAGTTGTTCCTTTCGGTTTAACCAATGCACCAGAAGTGTTCATGAGCCTCATCAATGGTGTGTTTAGAAGCTATTTGGACCAATTCGTGCAAGTCTTCCTTGATGACATTCTTATATATTCCAAGAATGAAAAAGAGCATGAAAAGCACCTAAGGGTAGTATTGACTTGTTTAAGCGAAAATCAATTGTATGGGAAATTGTCAAAGTGCTCCTTCTTTCAAAAGGAAGTCCATTACCTTGGGCACATCATTTCAGGAGAAGGGATTTCAGTTGACCCAGAAAAGGTGAAGGCCATAATGGATTGGCCAATACCAAAAAATGCCCATGAGGTACGTAGTTTTATGGGGCTAGCTGGGTATTATCGCAGGTTTGTGGAAGGGTTTTCAAGGATTGCAAAACCCATCACCACATTGCAGCGAAAGGGGGTTAGGTATGAATGGACAAATGAATGTGATACTGCATTCACAGAGCTGAAGAGGTTACTAACTAGTGCACCGATCCTTCGAGTACGAGACATGGGAAAAGACTTCACTGTCTACACCGATGCTTCAACACAGGGATTGGGTGCAGTATTGATGCAAGAAGGTGGGGTAATAGCTTACGCTTCTAGAAAATTGAAGAAGAATGAAGAGTTATATGCTACCCATGACTTAGAATTGGCAGCAGTGATGTTAACCTTGAAGCTATGGAGACACTACCTCATCGGGAGAAGATTTGAGTTAAGAACAGATCATCAAAGCCTAAAGCATCTCTTCACTCAAAGGGATTTTAACACCAGACAAAGGCGATGGAGTGAATTCATGAGTGAGTATGATTTTGAAATCTCATACATCAAGCGAAAGGAGAATGTAGTGGCAGATGCACTAAGCAGGAGGCCACGAACTTTCTCCCTAGTAGCCTTAAGGGTAAATTTAAGGGAGCAAATATTGGAGAAACTCTTTGAAGATAGTTGGTACTTAAAAGTCATCTCAGCTATCCAAAATGGGAAGCAAATAGAACCAAAGTTTGAAGGATATTTCCTTGAACCAGATGGGTTATTGAGGTTCCAAGGGAGAATGTATGTACCTAAGGAAGGGGGTATAAGAGAAACCATCCTCGAAGAGTCTCATAGAGCACTCTATTGTGCACATCCTGGGGTAAAGAAGATGTATGTTGACGCAAGGAAACTCTTCTTTTGGGTAGGCATGAAGCATGACATAGTCCAGTTTGTCGCCAAATGTCTTGAATGTCAACGAGTGAAGGCTGATCATCGCCATCCAGCAGGACTCCTACAACCTCATGACATCCCTAAATCTAAATGGGAAGTAATTTCCATGGATTTTGTGGTGGGCTTGCCACTCAGTTCCCAGAGGCACAATGCTATATTGGTTATAGTTGATAAATTGACCAAAAGTGCCCATTTCATTCCAGTAAGGGACACTTACGATGTTACGGATGTGGCGCGAGTGTTTGTCAATGAAGTTATCCAATTGCACGGATTACCCACAAAGATCATTTCTGATAGAGACTCCTGATTTACATCTAGGTTTTGGACAAGTTTGCAGTCAGCACTAGGAACTCAGTTAAACCTAAGCACTGCATACCATCTAGAAACAGATGGGCAGACGGAAAGAGTAAATCATGTTCTGGAGGACATGCTTAGGATGTATGTCATGGATAATCAGACTCAGTGGGAAAGGTACTTACCATTGGTAGAGTTTGCCTATAATAACAGTTATCACAGTTCAATCGGGATGCCCCCTTATCAAGCTCTATATGGAAGACCTTGCAGGATGCCGTTGAGTTCGGAAAAGCTGGAGGACCAAGTGATAGTCGGCCCGGAATTAGTTCAAGAAATGGAGGAACAGGTAAAGCAGGTTCGACAAAGGTTAAAGGAAGCACAGGATAGACAGAAGAGTTATGCTGATTCGCATAGGGTTGATCACAGTTATGAAGTAGGGGACCAAGTTTTTATTCGTATCTGGCCTGACAAAAGCACCATCCGGTTTGGGAAGGGCACAAAATTGTCACCTCGATTCGTAGGGCCTTTTAGGATCAAAGAGAAGATTGGACCAGTTTCCTATCGTCTTGTACTTCCACCCCATTTGCATAAAACTCATGATGTTTTTCATGTATCTGTTTTACGACATTATGTTTCTGATGAATCTGTTTTACGACATTATGTTTCTGATGAATCTCACAAACTGGATTGGCAGGACTTGCAGGTCTCGGACATGGGAACCGTAATGGTAGAACC
>APFE031155462.1:0-22257 GCA_000404065.3 Pinus taeda | reverse complement strand
TTCCATGTTATTTATTTATGAACATTATGTAATATTGATGCATTTGGTTGAACATGTGAAACTACTAAGGTTTGATTTTGATGATGGAAACATTTGATGTATGACTTACTTGGTGATGATTTATCTAGTACATGACTTATCAGAGCTATTTTCGTTTCATGTATGGCTTAAGTGTATATGATTTATCTAATGAATGACGTAGTGAAATTATGATTTCTTCCAGTATGAACTACAAAGTGACATATGGATACTAGACTTAATAATGTGATGATTATATGTCTTGTTGTTATATAAATGCATGAATGAGAGCTAACCTGTAGGGAGAAAGAATTATATGATAGTCGAGAGCTACTCTTCTATTGAGGGAAGGTTGAGACATCTCATGGGGAAGGTATAATGCACATTGTTCTATTACATTTGGTATCTACTTGATGTGAACTCTTATGACATGAGTAAAATGCAAATGACAGGTGGCAAGACGACCTGACTGGATTATTCGATGACAAGTCCAACCAGCTCTATAGTGTGGTCCGTGTTGTGAAGGAGGGGTGGAGGTGTTTCCCATCGTGTATCCTCCGAAACCTAGAATCGTGGGGAGGACAGTTGAACGCTCCCCCTAGACGTGTGATGACGATTTCCAGTTGCCTGCTGGGGAAAGTTAGGTCGATGTATTCGACACTCCCACCATGATGGTTTTATCAGTGGTTAGTATGGCCGTTGCCACTGATAAAGCAGCAGAGGATGGATAGGGTGGGAACGGAAGTAGGCCAGGGTGGATAAGAGGATATAGATCAGTTGGAGACTCTTGATGGGAAGAAATGTCATTGTCGTACTTATCCGATTTCATTGCTATAACTCTCTCCGGTTGCTATGCTTTAAACTCCTTGCCTCTTTTCATTCTAACTTTGGGAAGAAGTTTTCTGAAGGAGGGGTGTATGTAATTCCCCACTTAAATCTTATCCTACAAATTTTGTTAATGTTTCATTATCTAAAAATATTGAGAAATATAGGTCTAATATAAAATTCATGATTTCCATTATTTAAATTCTCCACTTACCTTCTCAATTTGAATATTGGGTAGAATTTGGTCTCCTTCCATTATTTCAAAATGTATGTATTCATTTCACATTACCCAATGTACCCTCACATTTATTAAGGAGAAGACATGGTCCTCTCCATGTAATTACATTTCACATTCCCCAATGTACCCTCACATTTACTTGGGAGAAGACATAGTCCTCTCCAACTCATTGTCAATATATATATTAATTTCACATTACCCAATGTACCCTCACATTTATTAAGGAGAAGATATGGTCCTCTCCATGTAATTACATTTCACATTCCCCAATGTACCCTCACATTTACTTGGGAGAAGACATAGTCCTCTCCAACTCATTGTCAATATATATATATTCATTTCACATTACCCAATGTACCCTCACATTTACTAAGGAGTAGACATGGTCCTCTCCATGTGATTACATCTCACATTTCCAAATGTACTCCTAGCTTACTTGAGAAAAGAGAAGTCAACTATAAGGATGTGTGAGAAGTTAATGATATTAATGAGAGGTGGTTGAGATGGAGAAGGGAAGGAGGGTATAAAAAGGGAAGGGGGAAGGGAGAAAAGGGGGAGTTTTGGAGGAGGTTGGGTTCTTGCTTATGATTATGGGGGTTGGTTGTGATTGTTTGGACTTGTTATGATTTTGGGAGACCTTGGAAACCTATGGAGGTTTCTTGGGTTTGAGAGGAGGAAAGTATTGTTATCTGGGTTTGCACATTCTTCTTGAGGACACACTATATCTGGTTGGACTTGGGCACGGAGGGCTAGGGAACCTGTGGAGGTTTCCTGACCTAGGAATTTGTTTCCTAGTTGGCTGGGAGGTAAATCCAGTTGGGTCGGTGAGAAGGAGCGTTCAGCTGGAGCTATAAGACAAAGGTATCATCATCAACCGCCGGAACAGGTATTCTCCATGGACTACTCTTGTTAAGTTGATATCAATGAAATGTTCACCTTAATTTATGTTGCTTATCATAAAATGATAAGATGTTAAATGTTTAAAGCTATGTAAGAAGGTCAACAAGCTCCTTTTATAACTTTTAAATCTAGAGGAAATAGATATGTTAGTTAATAATAGACAAAGGCTGTAATGGTAAGAATTGGGTCCTTACAAGAAGAGAGATAATGGGTACATTCTCATTGAGTTCAATGCCATGAAGAATAAACTTGATGAAGATATTTCAAAATTTATAAAAAGGTTTAATAAACAATACAACAACCTACTTGTTGAAATTAAACCTCCCTAGGTCACTGCTCGAGTAGTTTTTGCTAGCCTCTCTGACTCTGAGTTTGGTTTCACACTGAGAGAAACGAATTCTCGTACTTTGGATCAAATCCAAGTTGATGCTCTCGATGTAGAAGCCAACTTCACATCCACAGGGAAGTCAAGAAGCAACACTGATCCTAGAGAAAAGAAGAAAGGAAAAGAGGAAGAAGCCTCCTCCATTCATGGAAAAGAGTCCCAGGAATAGAAGTTGGAGGAAATGGACAAGTTAATAAAATTTTTTTCAAATAAACTGGTTAATTTGGAAGTAGAAAATAAAAGTCTCCCAAGACAGAATGCTCAAGTTCCTAATCGAGGTTTTAATACCTAGTATAGAAGATAGGCATTACATATATTGTAAATAGAAAGGAAGGAGCATCAAGACCATATCCATCCCCCATTGTACATAGAGGACGAGCCAAATGAGTAGACACAAGACACCCATGAAATTCGAGGGAACTTGTATTCCTCTTTCTCAGACGAGGAGCAAGAAATTAGAACTTATGAAGAAGAAGGGCACGATTTTGATGCAGCGTTGAATGATGGAGATATTGGTGATTACTGCAAGCAGTTTGCTCATTTCATGCAGGCCCAATTGCATAGGAAATATGATCTTTGGTCCTCTAGGAGAAGATCAAGAGAACAAGACCAGAATGAAGGTGGTTCTTCCCAAGAGACTCCCATACCATCCAGTTATGGGAAGGAACCCTTATATCCAAATATTCATAAAAAGAAGGATTCCTTAAATCAAAACTGCCATAAGCCCAAAGTCCTTAAAGATGAGAAGGCACCTTGCACCCCTAAGTCGGCCTGTGAGAAAGAAAGAGAACCGGTAGAGATTGGCAACTGTCTTCAACCTTCAAAAGGAACTTGAGAAAGTCAAAATATCATTTCCTTTGACTGAACTCTTGAAATAACCCACTTATAAAGTGAAAGTCTCCCAGTTTATGCTTCCATCCACTTCAGCCCCATCACATGACAGTTTAAATCTCCAAGAATAAAGTCCAATGGTTGTCTTTGTTTGGACCTCATGTTGAAGAGCAAGATCCCTCCATTGCACCGTTCTATGTTACTCTTGTAGTACATGACCTCCTACTTCACAACTGCATGTTGGACTCGGGTGCCTCTCACAATCTGATGCCATTAATAGTAATGGAGCAACTCGGCCTGCAAATAACCAGACCATACAAAGATCTATACACTTTCGACTCTAAGAGAGTAAAATGCTTGGGAATGATAAAGGACTTAGTGGTGAACTTGGCTCACATCCTAGTAAAAAGTGTAGTAATGGTCATCGTAGCAACTGATATGCCTGAAAATTTTGGTATGCTCCTGTTCAAAGCTTGGGGGTACAAGATTGGAGGTTCCAGCAAGTTGGATTTGACTTATGCCACCATCCCTATCTTTGGTGGGGAAGAAACAAGACTGTATAAAGAATCTAGGTTCATTAAAATAGTTACCAAAGTTGAGGGCTCGAATAATGATCATAAGTATGGGAGAGAGAGTGATCTCTGTTGTCTACTGCTAGAAGAAGATGATTTCATATTAGAAGAAGCTTAGGTACATCCAACAACCCAATTAAATGATCAACTCAAAGACAGTGGAAAAGTATGGAAGTTGTACTTTGATGGTGCTAATTCCAAGGAAGGTAATGGAGCAGGGGTGCTGCTAGTATCTCTAGAAGGTATCTTGGTCCTCTTTCATTTAAACTAGAATTCAAAGCAACAAATAACGTAGCAGAATATGATGCATTACTACTTGGCTTGCAAGCAACAAGGAATTTGAATATTGAATGTCTGACTGTGTATGGAGACTCCAAGATAGTGGTAAAGAAAATAAAAAATCAATTTCAGACTAAACATCCTAGACTAAGGGCTTGTATAAATGAGGTGTGGGACTTGATGGACAACTTCTTCCTAGCATTCAACGTCCAATTCCTACCCAGGGAAGGGAATCGAACAACCGACTCACTTGCTATAACTGCCAACAATTTTAAGCCACCCCAAGATACACTTCTCAGGTGTGAGGTCTAAGTTAGGTACAAACCTTGTGTGCTTGATAACGTGATACATTGGCAGGTGTTTGAAGATGATGAGAAAATCACGTGCTTTATAGAAGTCATTGGATAATTTTCAAATTCATCTATTGACCAGGAAGATGAAAAAGTGACAGAAGAGTTGTCAACTGCTTGGGAAGAAACTATTGCAGGACACAGAGTTTTGCAGCTAAAAGGGAACACTATCCCTTGTGGTCTAGTTCCTCTGGAAATGTTATTCAAGATAAATGATGTAGCCTCAAAACTGACTGAACAAGGCGTTGATGAATAGGTGGAATATTGCAATATTGGCTCAGAGGATGAACCTCGAATGATAAAACTATCAAAAGAGATCCATCTACAATACAAAAAAAGGTATTTAAATCTTTGTAAAGTCTATAAGGATGTGTTTGTTTGGTCATATAATGATTCGAAGACATTTGATATTAACTTTATTTAGCATAAGATTCCTTTAAAAAGTGTAATGAAAACTTGTAAGAAAAAACTCAGATAGATCAATCCTCTTCTACTTCCATCCATTGAGAAGGAAGTGAGGAAGTTTCTTCAAGCAAAAATTATAGTACCTTTGAAATATTCCGAGTGGGTGGAAAACCTAGTTCCGGTAAGGATAAATAATGCAGAAATAAGGTTGTGTTTGGATTTCTGGAACCTCAAAAGAGCCTCATTAAAAGACAACTACCCATTACCTAAAGTGGACTGCATATTACAGAAGGTAGATGGCTCATTTCGAATGTCCATGATGGACGGTTTTTCAGGGTATAACCAGGTAAAATTACACCTCGATGATCATAAGAAAACCGCTTTCACCACGCCATGGGGAACCTTCATGTATGCCTAAATTCCATTCGACCTTATAAACGTTGGAGAAACTTTTCAAAGGGCCATGCATATAGAATTTGTATGAGAACAAGACAAATTTGTACTAGTCTACTTAGATGACATCACAGTTTTCTCTAAAATTGATGAGGAACATATCTTGCACTTAAAACTCACCTTCAACAAATGCAGGAGATATGGACTATCTCTAAATCCAAAGAAATCTCAGTTTGCTCTCAGCGAAGGTAAACTATTGGGGCACATAGTGGCACACGAGGGGCTAAAAATTGATCCCAAGCGAGTGGAGGCTATTAATCACATTTCCTTATATAGTAACAATAAAGAGATTCAAGTGTTTTTTGGAAGGACCAACTTCTTGAGAATATTTATACCCAACTATGCCGAAATAGTGAAAGGTATCACTGATATGTTAAAAAAGGAAATTGAAGTAAAGTGGACCCCAAATTCTCGAGAATCTTCGCTAGAATCAAAGCATCTTTTGCAGAATCACCCATGTTAGTCAAACCTGATTATTCAACACCTTTTTACATCTTTTCCTTTGCTTCCCCTCATACTATTAGCATTTTGTTGTTACAAAAGAATAAAGAGGGTTACAAGTAGCCTATAGCCTTCTTTGGTCAAGTATTGAGAGAAGTTGAATTGAGGTATAACATCTTGGAGAAACAGACTTATGCTTTTGTTAAAGCATTGAAGGCCTTGAGATTTTACATATTACATTTGTTAAAGACATTTTGGTGCAAGGAGATAGTGATGGAAAAAGAGGAAGGTGGATCGCTAAAATCCAAGAATATGACTTTGATGTTAAGCCTACGAAGCTCATCAAAGGGCAAGGATTAGCCAAAATCCTATCATAATCTAATTTCCAAACCTTGGGGATTAATTTATTGGTAGCAGAAAATGAATAAGGAATACAACAGTCAAATATCAAAACTTCCATCCAAAAAATCCATATTAAATATGAAACATCGGCCTGGAATAAAAATATTGTCCATTATTTGTTATTTTTAAGGCGACCGCTAAAAATGGACAAATCCAAGTACCGAACATTAAGACTACATGCTAAAAATCTTGTCATTTCCTTGAATGCATATCCTACCTTGCTGCAGCATACCAAGAAGACAAGAACTACTTTGTTTCAACCTCTAGGACTGAAATTTCTGAAGTAACCCCTGCCTTGATCCAAAGAGCTTTAATCTTCCCTATTTCTTCCACAATACAACCATTCACTGATGCTACCCTAGTTCATCACTTCGTTACTCTCCCTCTTAATGAACAAAAATCCTTCCTACAACAAATCTTTGCCCCTGAAATTAAATCCCTTCCCCCATAGGAATTTTTCCCAATAACTCTCTTCCAGGAGTCCATTCGACCAATCCTGTCTGTAATTTCCTATTTGATGGGCAAATATAGCTTGCACATGATAAATAAGGCCATCTTAGGGTGTCTGCATAAAATGAAACAACTTGGTTGCTTTCTCAACATCCCACTCTACCTATCCATGACCATATGTTTTCAGCTTCAATACTTCCCCACCACTTCTTACTTTCGCTATTATTCCCTTTTGTTCTACCTATTCCTATATTACCCATATTGAAGAATTCCAATTTTTGGACCTCCGTGTGTTTTCTCCCCACAATCAACGAAATTCTATCTTTGACTGGAATATCTTTGTAAGAAGAAGACTCAGCCTGGGCGGGTATTCCCAATTCATATCGACCTTCATGGCCATTGCATATAGGATCATCCATGGGACCTTGCCACCTAGAATCTTCCTGCAGCAAAAGAGTTCCTCCAACTCAGCAAGGATGCTATAATAGGAGACTGGTACCTCTATGAGGATTACACAAAGATTTGGGTTTATGGTTTTGAACTTCATCCTTACCGCTTACCAACATTCATTCATATGAGGATTTTTTCCCTTGAATTTATTCGACAGATCCTTAGTGTAGACTTGGTTCATTTTGTACTAGCAAAGAAAGGTTACATTTTTAAAATGGGACAGCCTATAGATCCTTTTGTGGTAAACACAAGGCAGAATTTTAAAATAATTGAGACCTTACTTGAGTCCATGGAGCTCGAAAAATGAGACACTTGGCATTATGATCCCCAAGGCATCATTTCCTGAAGGAGAGAAAATATTAAAGCATCAACTTACGTACATGACCATAATCTTGAAATTGAATGGAAAGCTAACTTTCATTCATGGCCTCTTAATACAGAAATGGAGACTGAATCCCCTGTAAACATGGGAAAAACATCAAAGAGGAACATTGACTCAACTGGGGATATCGAGATAGAGGAGGCCCATATAATTAAAAAGGCTAGGAGCAAGGCCTAGAAGAGGAAGACGAATAAGAAGTGGGGATACAGCTAGAGGAACCAGTTCCAGATCATCCAAGCTTTCAGATTACTCTGGCAATCCACCACTAGTCACAACTTCATCCATCACCAAAGTAGTCATCCCAGACCCTAAGGATAGTGCTACTGCTACAGGATGTAGTTGGCCTATAGGAAAAGCTATTGAGAAAAGCAATAGAAAGTTCAAGGAGAGAATGCAGAGAGTGATGGATTCCCAATAAACACCTTGTCACACTCCATTGCTGACTGCTATAGACCTAGAGAGGGACGATATGAGAATCTCACTACAACTTCCATCAGTGTAGTCTTGCTTGCAGGATCCAAGTTCAAAACCCTAGATGTCTCTCTGAATGTAGCCAACATCCCTTTGTCAGATAAGGTCAACTTACATAAGCAGGTAAGGGAGATGTTATATAATGATATGGGTAAGAACCTCATGGCCATCAGTAAAGTTGAGACATTTATAGGAAAAGTCTCTAATAGAGTAAAAATGGAGAAGGCCAACTCCACAGCTTTATATCTCCAGAATGAATCATATAAAGAGTTGATAATTAAACTGGGTGTAAACCTATATGATAAAACAGCCGCGGAATCCATTCTCCAATCAACTCATAAAGAAAATAAGGAATTAAGCTCAGGCTAAAAATCCCTGGTAGTGAACATGTACAGACAAAGGAGCCGGCATAGGTTGAGATGGAGAAAGAGAAACTAATGAAGGAGTTGACTAGTAGAAGAGATGAAATATTGGCTCTGGAACGAATGGTTGCTGAATTGCAGAAGAAGATCAACACTCATGTATGTTTGGTAGAAGTGCCTAAAGATCCCCATAACCCCACTGAGCGCTTCACCTAGGCCTTGATTGAGCTTCAACTTTCTAAAAGTGAACTAAAGAATACACAAAGGGACTTAGATATTACAAAAGCTAAGTTAGCTCACAAGGAAAAACAACTATGGCTCGTAGTTACCAACACTGAACATGCTAAAAAGAACCTAGAGGCTGCAACATAGGAGGTAAATGAGAAGAAGACCAAATTGAAGGGAAATATGTCTCTCCTCGAAGCTAGGCAATTGGTGTGGTATGAGATTATTAAGGAAATGAATCACAATTGAGAATGTGTGACTTTAATACATGAGAAAAGGGTCACTAGAAGGGATTATTAATCGTTAATTGTGAACACCAAAGAAATAAGTATAACGAGCTCCCAAATGTCCCAGAGGTTTATTCGTTTTTTGAATGAAAGGCCAACCGCGGAGTTGATACTTATGGACGTAGTAGATAAAGTCAGTGTTGTGATGGAGATATCCAAAGTGGTTTTAAAAGAAGAAGCCAGAGCTAGAGGAGAACAAAACCTTGTCAAGGTACAAAAGTAAGTGGATTCATTCAATGAAGAGATTGACATAATCATACAGGCTGGGACACCTAACTACTGGGGGCCTCATGGGAAGTTACTACCTCAAGAATAGTACAACCTAAAAATGATAGAAGCTAAAAGAAGGTAGGTTCATGCCATTGAGAAAACTGCCACTCTTAAGGGTAAAATGGTGGTGAATTTCTTAAAGAGAGAGTTTCAATTACTCGGGATGGTTAGAAGTATCTTCCATCGCAGGTTGGACTACTTGAGTATAATTGATTTGAAGATCAACTACAAACGGCTCAATTTGGCTCCTCACCCTCCTCCAGTCTTATGGAACAACGTGAACATTTTGTTAATCCACCACTCATACAAGTTGTTGATCCATATGCACAATGCACTCCACAACATACCACATCGTGTCACCGCTCTTGAAGATCCTCTAGATCATGCAAACTTTGGCATTTCAATTACTCTTATGTTATTTTCACTTAATGTTTTTACTTTGTTTTGTTGCATGAATACATTCTAGTTAAGCATAGCTATGTGTTTGCACACATTAGAGTTTTGATATGTTTTGTCACAATGAACTAAATCAAGAAAGGAATATCTCTCTAACGACCTAGTTCTGTCTAAAAGGCCTATCTATTCAATTTTGAGAGACAAAAGAAAGGTTTAGAATTTTGGACAGGAACTTCGTATTGTTTTGGCAATGTTCTGGTTCTTTCTACATATATGTTTCACAAAATATTAATGAAATACCTATTGTGATTCCTTCATTTTGGGATTTCAGTATGACTCTTCTCCTTAGTGTTTTCATAAATGTTTGATGTTCATCTCATATTTCATGTTAGAAAGTTGCTAGATGTGTTTCCTCTTAAATGTAGATTCATTTAAATCAAATTGTTGATGAAGAATGCATGTATGAATTGTGGAATTAAGATCTTTAAATGTGCTCCATGTGTCTTAACATCCACCAATATTTATTTGCTATCATTTCTTTCTAAATCCAAATGTGTGTAGAATTCTTGAGCTCTCAAGCTCTATGTGATGGATTTCACCTCTTATTTCTTCTGCTACCATATCTATATCAAAGCAAATTAGTTGTAAGTCCTTGAATGATATTGGCCACCATTGAGTTACATTTTATATTACTTTGCATCTCTTCTGTATAAGAATTCATGAGTTGTATCTTTCTAAAGTTATCTTGAACCAACTAAACTCAAATTATAAGTGACATCAAATGGTGCTTGAAGTTCTTTAGAGATAAATAAGAATGCACCAAATCTGGATGTCCTAGGCACTGGTCTTCTCACAATCCAGAGTTTGTCTCTAGGATCGACAACAGGAACTACAGAGCTTGATTAGATTGATACCAAATAATTTCTTGGTTATGTCTTTAGAATTTCCTTTGAATCTACTAGCTAAGTCAAAGTCCTCATCCAGCCAGAGGGGTTTAGGGTGAGAGTTGTTGGAATTATTTCTAATGTGTTGTCCTTGAAGGCAACCTACTTGATACAGATGTACTTGATGTCAACAGTGATGATAATATGATGATTGTGTAACTCAAGCAGATTAGTACATATTATGGCTAATGTGTTTTCATTGATGGATAATGTGTTTTACAAACACCAAAGTGGTTGCAATCAATTCCAAAGGGGGAGATTGTTGGCATTATCCTATATGTTGCAAGGTGGTTATTGATGACTATTATGGTCTTGCTAATTCATTGTTGAGGTCTTCGTTTCTAGTTTTAAATGTCATATATGTCTCTTGATGTAAAGGTCATATAAAGACCCATGTTGTAAATCATTGTAAAATTTAGTCATGTATGAGTTATTGGGATCAAGTCATGCTATCCCATTATTTTCGGACATTTGATCTGAATTGGATCCTAAAACACTCTCTAAGTTTTTATGAAATCTATAAATTCATGCCAAAGTTTCAAAGTCTTATAAAGGTCAAGCTTATCGGAAATATCCTCGAAACGGTTGCAATTTGCGATCAGCGTGGAGCAATGAGGACCCTCAGTCAAGTGTGCAGATCGTTAGCCCATGGTAAAGCGCGCTGTCGCGAATTAGCAAAATGGGAGGCCTTTTCGAGAAACGAGGGTGGTTTCTGATATGCGATTAGTGAGGGTGGTTTCTGATATGCAAGTCGCTAATCGCATATCGCTGGGCAAACCGCTCAAAGAAGGAAAAGCCCTAAGCAACCGGACCCGAAAAGTTATAAAATGTAACGGATATCGCACCGATTCCATCAGAAGCAGGGTCCTACATAAAGCGGTAGAATATCAGGAGGACTTCGAGCAATAAGTGGTTTCAACCGAGTCCCACACGATGCCACACAATGGGTGCCACGAGTTCGGCGGAAGAGAGAGAAAACCGCTCACATCGGATGGGTAAACGTCATGCTACTTATCCGCTCGATATGGATGATAACCATAGGATTTGGATGCTCCAGATCGATGGCGGAGACGCAATCCAATGGATGATCGGATTCGACGGGGTAAATAGGCAGAGTTGTATAAGATTTGAAGTTCGACGTGGACGATGCATTGGCAGAAGATCGTGTTCGCGGGCATTATTGGAGATTAACAGTAAAAACAGTCGTTCGAAAACGTCTAAGAGAACTGACACTCAGTTCGTTATGAAATAGGTGGCCACCTCCCTGTGAGGCATTATACAGTGATGATGACGCAGAACAGAGGAATTCAAATGGACAGAGGAAGGGGAACAAGAAAGCCTGGAAGCGGAAATGAATAGTCAGAAAGTAGATTGGCTTTAAAGCCACGAGCTGACAAAGAAAGAAGGGGGCAGTTAGTAAGTAAGCTAGAAGTGGAAAGCTGAGAGAAGAGAACAGAGAGAAGAAATCGAGCTGACCTGTAGAAGCAAAAGGCAGTATGAAGACAGAGACAGAGAGAGCAGAGAGTCTGTGTACTCCAGAGAAGGCTTGAGAGGTTCAAGCGAACTCCTCTGTAAATACCTATCATGTATTGAGTCTCAGATTGGACTCATACCATTGTGACCCATAGGAGGTCGAGAATCAGTAAAGAGAGTCTGCTTACTCCAGAGACTTGGGGAATCCAAGTACAGTTTTACTGATATCTATCTGTTGAGTGAGACTCAAATTGAGCTCACTATTGTAAAAACTCTGCTTTGAAAACATAATAGGGATGCCACCACTGAAGGCTGGACCGGGAGACGTAGCCCAGGAGTATTGGGTGAACTCCTTATTAAGCTTGTTTTGTTTATACATTTTGTCTATTGTGTTTTCTCTAACTGCTTCAGTGTTTGTGTATTTCGCAATCTTATCGATCCATTGCATAAAGTAACATAGGCACATCCATGCACATGAGTCTGTAATACCTTATTGTTTGTCTTCGATCAATTTCAGATCAATTGGTATCAGAGCTCTAGGTTGTTAAGGTTAGACAAGCTTGTGTTGGATTTTGTTGTTGAATGCTAACTAGGACAAAGCTCAAATTAGGAGAAGGAGAGTTGGTTGAAGCTAACCCAGAAATTGTAAGAGTCTATCCTAAGAGGAAAATATTAGAAGAAAGTTCCTTGGAATCAGACTCCCAGTTCATGGATAGTTTCATGACCATGAGAGCCATGTTGGAGGAAATGTATAGAGAATTTAAGAAAGGTGGAGAAGAAGATTCAGCAAACTTCAAACAAGATAAAGGAGTAGAAGAATCTCTCCTCCATGACCATTCTAAAGGAAAAGGGAAAGAACAAAAGTTGCCCACACCTCCTAATAGCCCTGAAAATAAAAAGAAAACATCTTCGATTAAATTAGATGTTAAATTTGATTTGCCGATATATGATGGAGAGTTGAATGTAGAGAAGCTGGATAATTGGATTAGATAGATTGATGTGTATTGCAAGGTACAAAGCATTGATTCAGACAAAAGTAAGATTCAGCTGGCCAGCCTACACCTTGGAGGCACTGCCTTGGTATGGTGGGAAGGTAGGACACAAGCTGACATGAAGAAGCATGGTAAAATTATTTCTATCTTGAGTGAATTTGTTTATGCAATTAAAAAGCAATTCTATCAACTAGCTTATATGCCGCAAGCCATGATGAGCTGGCAAACTCTCCGCCAATTAAAAGGGTAAAGTGTACAAGGTTACACTCAAGAATTTAGAAAAAGAGCTTTGATTCTAGGAATTTCTTTAGACTCACCTGAAACTCTGTTGAAGTATATAGGTGGTCTACACAGCTATTTAAAGCACACCATTCTCATGTTTAATCCCACTAGCATAGATGAGGTATCTGTTCAGGCTACACATCTAGAGGCTAGAGGTAAGAATGTGAACCTAGAAGTTGGGGGATCATCAAAACCCACTACAAGCAAAAGAAAGGAAAAGAGAAAACAAAAATGGAAAGAGAGGAAGACAAATGCTATACAAAAGACCAAGGCTTCATGCACTCACTGCAAGAAGGATGGACATGATGATGAACACTGCTGGATCCTGCATCTAGAGCTGAGACCCAAGAAGTTCAATGGCAAAAAGAAGAAGACTGCTGCAACTATTCAAAAGGATTTGGGGTCAGACTCAGGAGATGAAACAACAATCGCAGCCACAGGTATAAAAGGTAAAAATTCTGAAGCATCTACTAGTAATTCTGCACAATCTACTGATAATGAAGAAAATGAGAGGAAAAGACATGAGCTTTTTCAATTCGAGTTATTTCCAAGCATCAAAAGATTGCTACTTTGTTTGATAGTGGCTCACAAATAAATTTAATTTCTGAAGCAATTGTAAAGAAGCTGGGATTACTAACCACACCTCACAAGAAGCCATATCCATTAGGTTGGTTATGTGATAAAGCAAATCTACAAGTGAGTAGACAATGTAAACTTAAGTTTTCTTTTGGGTCAGCATTTGTAGATGAGGTTGAGTTAGATATCGTTCCTTTGGATATATGTGGAATTGTTTTAGGAAGTCCTTACTTGTATGATAGGAAAGCTATTTTATATAGAGCTGAAAACAAGTATCAATTCGTTAAAGATGGAATCAAATATATTGTAGGAGCTCATAAACTCAAGAATAAGTATACTCTCATAAACTCAGGGCAGATGAAAAAAATTGTAAATTCATGGCAAACAATATTTGCTGATGGTTGTAAAGGAAAATAAACCTAATAATACTAGTATATTTGAGGGCTGTAATGCTAAACAACAAGCTGATTTAGAAAAAGTTGTTTCAGAATATGATATACTATTTCAAGAACCTAAAAGTTTGCCACCCAAAAAGGAAATAGTACATGATATTAATTTGCACCAAGATGCTCCATTGCCTAACATCGGAATGTACAAATTGTCTGCTTTAGAAAATGTAGAAATCACGAAGTAGGTACAGGAGCTGCTCGAAAAAGGGTTTATAAGACCTAGCACATCACCATGTGGGTCTCCAATTGTTTTGGTGAGAAAGAAAGATGGCTCATGGAGAATGTGCATCGATTACCGAGCAATGAATAAGATAAAGATAAAAAATTGTTATCCCCTTCCTCACATATATGATCTATTAGATCAGTTAAAAGAAGCTGTTTACTTTTCCAAGTTGGACTTGGATAGTGGCTACCATCAGGTTAGAGTTGCAGAGCAAGATGCATGGAAGAATGCTTTCAAAACAAAGCAGGGATTGTATGAGTGGTTAGTTATGCCTTTTGGCTTAACTAATGCTCCTGCTACTTTCATGAGAGTAATGAATGATGTACTCAGGCCTTTCATTGATGATTTTGTCATTGTATATTTAGATGGCATTCTTATATTTAGTAAAACATGGGAAGAACATTTGAGGCATGTCAAGCAGACTCTAGATGTTTTGAAAAGATAAAATCTCTATGTTAAGCTCTCAAAATGTGAATTTGGCAAAACATCTTTGAATTATTTGGGTCATATTGTAGGGGGTGGTGAATTGAAGATAGATCCCTCTAAGGTTGCGGTCATTGTAAACTGGCCTAAACCCAAATCTTCTACAGAAGTTAGAAGCTTCTTAGGAACATCACAGTATTGGAGAAAGTTTATTGCTAACTTTTCCTTGATTACAGCTCCCTTACATGCTTTAACCGGATTGAACAAGGTGTTTCAGTGGGGAGGCAAATAGCAGAAAGCCTTCGACACCTTAGAAGAAAAGATTAGTACAACACCAGTACTAGCACTGCCCGATCTTCAAAGACCATTTGAGATTGAAACATATGCCAGTGACTATGCCATGGGAGCAATGTTGATGCAACACGGTAAACCCATATGTTATCATTCTGAGACATTTAATTTTGCAGTAGTTAATTACCCCAAATATGATAAGGAATTGTATGCATTAGTACAGAGTGTGAAAAAGTGGAAACATTATTTAATGGGAAAAGAGACAGTTATACATACTGATAATCAACCACTTCAATATTTACAGTCCCAAACTAAGTTGCAGCAATCAAGACATTATAGGTGGATGGGTTTTCTACAACAGTTTCATATTGTCATCAGATATAAAAAGGGCATACACAATAAATTTGCAGATATGTTGTCCAGACCAATCATAAATGCATCTACTATACTTAAGCATAATTCAGTATTGCATGAAAGCTACATTGAACAGTATGCTCAAGATATAGATTTTAAAGATGCAAATGCAACTTTAAGTCACGAAAAACAAGTAGAAGAATTGGATTATCATGTTAAGGACCAACTCTTGTATCATTTTGGAAAGTTATGCATTCCACAAACTGAAAGAGTAAAGATAATTCGAGAAGCACACACTTCTCTAATATCAGGTCACTTTGGTGTAAGTAAAACAGTTGCACAGCTGCAAAGATTTTGTTATTGGCCAAAAATGAATGAGACAGTTTCCAGATATGTAAGAGGGTGTACTATGTGTGCTAAAAGCAACCCCAACAATAGAAAAATAGGCTTATACACTCCACTACCAGTTCCTTCTCATCCTTAGGAAAGTGTTTCCATGGACTTTGTTGGGGGACTGCCTAAATCTAGAAAAGGTCATGACTATTTATATGTTATTGTGATAGGTTCAGCAAAATGTGTATTTTAATACCTTGTAACAAACATATTACAACTGAACAAAGAACAAAGTTGTTCTTTTAGCATGTATGGGTTCATTTTGGATTACCCACTTCCATTGTATCTGATCGAGATTCCCAATTTATTAGGAAGTTTTGGTCGAGTCTGTGGGAATTGATGGACACTAGATTGAAGAAGAGAACAACCTTTCATCCACAAACAAATGGCCAAATAGAAGTGGTCAATAGGACAGTGATCCAGTTGCTCAAAGGCTATTGCAGCAAGCATCCCAGGCTTTGCGATAAAAATTTATGTTATGTGCAACATGCTTACAACCATGCTAAACATTCTTCTACACAAAGATCTCCTTTCGAGACCTGTTTTGGTTTCACACCAAGGTCTCCCTTGGATTTTGTCTTTGGTAAAGACATAGAGGTTGATGGACACAGTGATGTGGACAAGGCAACCAAGTTCATTGAACAAATCCAAGAGATTCACCAGGTAGTACAGGAACAGTTGGAAAAGAGCCAAGCCAAGTACAAGGAAAGGCATGATAAGCATCGAATTGAGCATAGTTTCCAAGTTGGTGATCAAGTCTGGTTGTATATCAGCAAAGACAAAATGCAAGGTTTAGGTAAGAAGTTGAAGCCATTAAGGTATGGACCTTTCAAGATACTTGAGAAAATTGGTGAGAATGCTTTTCACCTTGATTTGCTAGCTTACATGCACATCTATTCAGTTGTTAATGTAGACAACTTGACACTATTTGAACCTTCATTGATTGAAGATCCTGAAGAGAAGAGTCAATTGCCTTCTATTGATGATCTGTTGCATGAATATCTTAATGAGTTGTAGGAAGATATAGTTCTGGACAGGAGGGTGAGAACTATGCGCAAAGGGGATGTTGAGTACCTTAGGATTGGACTCAAAGATTCAAAACCAAGCAGTGTGAAATGGATAGAAATTGGGCAAGCGAGGAATTTGTACCCTCACTTGATTGATGCTTAAAAACCAACTTTTGGTGGTCCAAAAGCTTTGTCAGTGGGAAGGTTGTGATCCAAATTGGATCCTAAAACACTCTCTAAGTTTTTATGAACTCTGTAAATTCATGCCAAAGTTTCAAAGTCTTATAAAGATCGAGCTTATCGGAAATATCCTCGAAACAGTTGCAATTTGCGATTAGCGCGGAGCAACGAGGACCCTCGGTTAAGAACGTAGATCGTTGACCCATCGTAACATGTGTTGTCGCGAATGGGAGTCCTTTTCGAGAAACAGGGGTTGTTTCTGATATACGATTAGTGACAAGTCACTAATCGCAGATCGCTGGGCAAACCCCTCAAAGAAGGAAAAGCATCGAGCAACCAGACCCGAAAAGTTATAAAATGTAATGGATATCGCACCGATTCCATCGGATGAGGGGTCCCACATAAACTAGTAGAATATTGGAAGGACTTCGAGCGGTAAGCGGTTTCAACCAAGTCTCGCCCGATGCCACACAATGGGTTCCACGCGTCTGGCGGAAGAGAGAGAAAACTGCTCACATCGGATGGGTAAACATCATGCTACTTATTCGCTTGATATGGACAATAATTGTAGAATCTGGAGGCTCCAGATCGACGACGGAGACACAATCCGATGGATGACTGGATTCAACGGGGTAAACAGGCAGAGTTGTGTAAGATTTGAAGTCCAACATGGACGATGCATTGGCAGAAGATCGTGTTTGCGGTCATTCTTAGAGATTAACGATAAAAACAGTCATTCAAAAACATCCAAGAGAACTGACACTCAGTTCATTATGAAACAGGTGGCCACCTCCCTGTGAGGCGGCATTATATAGTGATGATGACGCAGAATAGAGGAATTCAAACGGACAAAGGTAGGGGAACCAGAAATCCAGGAAGTGGAAACGAATAATCAGAAAGAAAATTGGCTTTAAAGCCACGAGCTGACAAAGAAAGAAGGGGGCAGTTAGCAAGTAAGCTAGAAGCGGGAAGCTGAGAGTAGAGAACAGAGAGAAGAAATTGAGTTGACCTGTAGAAGAAAAAGGTAGTATCGAGATAGAGAAAAAGAGAGAAGAGATTCTGTGTACTCCAAAGAAGGCATGAGAGGTTCATGCGAACTCCTCTGTAAATACTTGTCATGTATTGAGTCTCAGATTGGACTCATACCATCGTGACCCATAGGAGGTCAAGAATCAGTAAAGAGAGTCTGTGTACTCCAAAAACTTGGGGAATCCAAGTACAATCTTGCTGATATCTATCTGTTGAGTGAGACTCAAATTGAGCTCACTATTGTAAAAACTCTGCTTTGAAAACATAATAGAGAGGCCACCATTGAATGCTGGACCGGGAGACGTAGTCTAGGAGTATTGGGTGAACTCCTTATTAAGCTTGTTGTGTTTATACGTTTTATCTATTATGTTTTCTCTAACTGCTTCAGTGTCTGTGTATTTCACAATCTTATCAATCCGTTGCATAAAGTAACATAGGCACATCCATGCACATGAGTCTATAATACTTTATTGTTTGTCTTCGATCAATTTCAGATCAACATTGATGTAAAATTTGAATCTAATATGTAAAGCCAATATGTTGGGTGTCTGATGTAATCATAATTCCTTGGTGATAGGAAAGCTCATATTTGGTTGAGTCATAAATTCTTGTACTTTATTGGATATATTTAGAAGGTTCAACATATGCTTAAGGGGAGCATGGTCAATATGCAAAATTCATGATTCATATCAGCAGATCAGACCTACAACAATCAACATTGCAAGGGAAGCGCTTTATTCATCCTAATTAAACCCTTTTTCCCTTGATGCCAAAGGGGGAGAGAAGCTAGGTGTTTGGTGAAAAGACTAGGTGTTGGGAGAGAATACTTGGTGTTTACATGTGTGTTTGTAGATGTTTGCAGTTGTTGTCGAAACACCAAAGTGGTTTCCATCAAGTCCAAAGGGGTAGATTGTTGGCATTATGGCTAACGTGTTTTCCTTAATGGAAATTTACTTGATAAAAATGTACTTGATGTTAACAATGATGATAATATGATGATTGTGGTACTCATGCAGATTAGCACATATGCTACAGAGGATATGGACATAAAATTGACAAGTCAGTGACAGTTGGATGAAAAAAGTAAAAGTTTAAGAAAGTATACATGATTCCTATGAGTAAGGGTCATATACATACGTAGGTCCTGCAAGTAAAAGTCGCGTACAGAATCTGAACCATGGAATTATGGATACTAGAGGTAATTACCATGGTATTTTCCCATAGTAATTGATCCCATCAACGAATACTAATGAAATTACCAAAGGATTTACCTAAGGTATTGGCTAAGGCAAAAATTATATAAGGAGATGGAGATCAAGGTGCTATGTGTGAAAATAAATGGTTTATTCATGTATGATTTGATCTAGAACAAATGCGCACCAGGGAGAAAGGAGAAGACTCAGGTTTGAAAGATCTGAAGATATGTTGAAATATATGCTTGATTGGTTTACTTATTGAAAATGTCTAAGTAACTAATAATGATGGATCTGTGATCATAGTAATGTTGTGATCGAAATGAATTATTCAGAAGTCTATAGTTTTGACAGTGAAGGTTGTGGAGATTGAAGTTATGTTTGCAGTGAAAGGTATGAGATCTATACTTAAGTTTTCTTCTGAATAATTGCATACATATGTTTCTAGTTAGTCGTGTATATATTATGAGATATGTTTTTAGTATTCTGAGATATGTACGTGGGTGTTGCTCATGATAAGTGTGTTTATACGCTAGTATGTGTAATAACAATTGCGTATATATTCTGAGTTAAATCTAGTAAGGGTTTACAATGTTGCTTGACGATGATTGTTTTGTTGTATTTGCTGATGTTTGTCAATGATATCTCTATCATGATGATCTATGTCTGAAAGTGTTGATTGGAATATTGTTAAATAATGATGTTAGAATGTTGTGATCTGTACTTATTTCAGTGATATGTGATTGGTTCAGTGAAATGTAATTGATTCAGTGGTTGGTTCAATATTATAGTGATTTAGTAATTCAAATTGTTAAATGTTCAGTGATCTAAGATATGTACATAGTTTATATGCAGAGGACGAGCGTATATACATGAGTTTACTTAAGAGCAATAGTGTATGCATTCTGAAGTAAATATAATCAGGTTTTGTGATGACAACAATTTGTTTCTTTGATTACTAACAATGTATGCCTTGATATATTAATGAGTGGTTGTGCATTAGTATGATCTGGTTATGGTGATTCAGTGTTGATTCAGTATTCTATGATTCATTATGGTATCATGGTTTGTTCAGAGATTGGATGATTTGATTCAGTAGTTGGTTTTAGCGTTGTTACTTGGTATTGACCTTAATGTTGGAAGTGGGTCCAACATAAAAATTTGATGAAAGGTGGCATTCATGTTTTGATGTTTTGATCTTTTGAGTGAGGTGGATCTAGTATGAAATATTATGAAACTAGGTCCACGAAGGGTGTTGAGGGTTGGAGCCTTTAGTAAGGGAGTCAGATCTTCCTTCTAGTGGTAGTTAGTAAACTTATTCAGGGGGTAGGTACTACCTTCAATTAGGAGCCGGTAAACGATTTCAAGGGGTTGTAGCTCCCTTCCAGTGTGTGTTGGAGAATGAGTGGATGTTGTAGCCTCCTACAGGTTGGTGTATGTGTGCTGGTAAGATTTTCTCTAGTACAAGATGTAATGGATTTTTCCTTTATAATAAAATAAGAATACATAGACGACAAGAACGGTGGTTTTTTCTCATATTGGGTTCCACCTAAAATCATGGTTTTCATATGTGTTGATATGTTTCTTATGTGTTGATGATTTATCTTCTCTTTACTTCTCATGGTTTCTACTTAATAAATGAATAATGAAATAATGATGCACTAGTTAAGGATGAACATTTTATAGAACATATGAAAAGTTAGTCAACTAGATATACATAGTTTTACTTCACTGAATTGCGTACACACATGGGTTGCATAAATGACAATAGAATAGAGAATTCAAAATATAAAATGCAAAGTTTGAAGTGAATCAAAATATTGATTCACCCCCCACCCCCCTCAGTACTTTTCCTAACAAGATTTATACTTAGGAGAGTAGCTTGGTTAGTAATCGTTCTAGCATTGAAGTCCCCTAACAAAAGGATAATACAATAATTCCTTAGACTATGAATATAATGTTCTGAGGTATTGAAGTGGTAGTTCTTATCCAGGTTGTATTTCTTATATGAGGATAAGTTGATAGGAGCAAAATTATAACTTGTTATATAGACTTGAGAGCCTAATCTTTCTTCAATGGTCATTAAAATAGTACAAACAAGTGTATTTTCAATCGCCATGAAAATAAAATATTCAATAGAAGAACCCGCCTAAATTGCAATAGGTTGGCATGTGTTAGGTACTTAAAATATATGAATTATATATTGGTAAGATTTCTTCCATTATTTTCATTTCAATTTCTAGCGTACTAATTTGTTTATGAAGCTCATCCAGACATAGTATAATCTCTTGTTGCTCCTCTTAATGATCCATAAGCACCTTGACCATTATGATTTTGAGTTGCCAATAAATATACACTATTTTCATGTATTTAATATGCCTTGTTCTTGTGTTACCTGTGTCTGGGATCCAATTCCTAGTTTTCTCCAAGACCTTTTCATTCACTACAAACCTACATTCAATCTTTCCCTCCCTCTGAACATTCTCAATTTCTCTTTGGATCGCAATAAAGGTATTGTTGTAGTACACTTGTTTCGAGTGTTTCACTATGATTTGGGCCCATGATGCAAATGGAACATTGGTCTTTCATTGACCTCTTTTGTTGTGAGAGCCTCTTCCTCATGGCATGATTTTACACCAAGGGAGAAGAACCCAATGAAAATAAAGGGGAAAAGTAGTATACCCGACGATGGAGGAGACTCAAGAACGTATTACATAATATAAAACAAAGAATGTGACCCCAATGACCGAATTTAGCCTTAAACACAGTAGATACCCTTTGTGAAACCAATGCCCACACAAACTTTTGAGCAAGTACAAAATGCCCAAAAGGGTTATCTTTTAGCTTAGATTTATAAACAGATCTCTTCCTAGCCATTATTAAGACAACCTTATGGGCAATGATGAGATAATCGCTGAGAGAACAGGGACTTGGAAAAAACTCCTCCCACGAAGTCCTGACAAAGCCTTTGAGATAAAATTGTTGGGTTCTGTTATATTCTTTCCACATAGTTAACAGGGGGTTTGAGGGGTACCCGTAACCCCACTTTATGGGGT
>APFE031155456.1:12491-29835 GCA_000404065.3 Pinus taeda | reverse complement strand
GTATGGGCGCACATTTGGGGGTTGGGCCCCTGGAACCAAGGTGATGATATGATCATGTTCCCCTCGCGAGGGTGGAAGCCCTTGAGGCTTGTCAAAGACCGGCAGATGGTTATTTAAAATCTGTTGCATGTCAGGATGAATTGGCGATGGCTTGGTTTCGACTACGTGAATGGCATTAAATTGAGCTACCACTCCATGATTGCCCTTTTTTAACAATTTTTCCATCCTATGCGAGCTGATGACAGAGGGGGCTCCCGCCTGGAGTCCACGGAGGGTATGTATGTGGTTGTTCTGCTTAAAACTCATATACAACTCCTGGAAATCCATTGTGATTGGCCCAAGTGTGCGGAGCCAGTCACCGCCGAGGACAATGTCGCAACCCCCCATGTGTATGGAAAACATGTGGGTTTTCAACTGATAATCCCCCATTTGAAGTTTGACATTTTCACAACGGCCTTCACATTTCATTGTGCTGAAATCTGCAATTTGAACTTGGAAGTTAGAAACTGCTCGTACAAAGCAATGCACTATTTCACCGACTTTTTGATGGATGAAACTATGTGTACTTCCACTATCAATCAAGACTACTACTGGGCGATGTTTAATAAACCCTCTGATTTTGAGCGTTTGAGGGGAAGGAATCCCTGCCAAGGCATGCAACGAAATAACTAGTTCGTCAGAGACATTGTCCTGTTGGTTGTCTTCCTCTAGCGGCTCATGTTCCTCGAGTGGTGGATCTTCCTCTGTTGAGCTGTAGTCAGTGGCATCTATTTGAAAGAATTTGGGCTCCTTAATTTATGACCTGGGGAGTATTTTTCATCACAGTAGTAACATAGTCCTTGCTTCCTTCTTTCGTCCATTTCCGCAGGGGACACCTTTTGGACCTTAAGTGTTTGAGTCGTGTTGTGAGCCTGTGGGGGACGACCTTTAGTGGGGAAATTTGGGCGATTGTATTGGGCTGCTAATGCACGTTCCACCGTACGAGCTACCTGGCAAGCTTCCGTCCACGTGGGAGGGTGGGGAAGTAGAACTTGAGCTTTGATGGCTTCTTTAAGACCGCTGATAAAACATTCTGTGTAGAACTCACCTGTGAGACCTGTAGTGCGGAAAGCTAAGCCTTCAAAAGCGGTAATATATTCATCCATTGTACTCGTCTATCGGAGCTTAGTGAGACGACCCAAATAAGAGTCTTCCTGTTCAAAGCGATCTTGAAGAGCTTTGGTAAATTGGGTCCAAGTCCTAAAAGATCCATTTTGCAACGCTTTTGATCATCCCACCATTGCCAACGTTCATTTATCGAAGTACATGCTCCCAACATAAGTTAGTCCCATCATCTAGGATATGATTCAATTTGAAATACTGCTCCATTTGTGATAGCCATGCGGACGTGTGAGAACTGTCAAATTTATGCATATCCAACTTGGGAGGTCACTGATTGGGTGGTGGATGGGTGTGCCAGACATGAGGAGAGTGGCTAGATTCACCGTAATTGCATTCATTGCCATTATACCCCTCCTCTTGGGCTTGCTCCTTGCCCTTTGGGATAAAACCCTCTATCTGGATACTTAGTCCGCGAAGCTGCCTTTGCATTCCCCCCAGATCTAGTTCGCGAAGCTGAGTTTGGATTTCCTTCATATTTTCTTCAAGTTTGTCCATCCTTTCATTGGCCATCGCTTGAGCTCTAGTTGCTACCATACACTGACTTGATGAAAAATTGGGACCGCCAAAAAAAATTTCACAATTAATTGAATGGTACCGCCATGCTCAGCTCGTCATCCTGATTTTGATGGGCTAGATCACCAATAAGCGCCCCGGAAGATCTCAGACTTTTTCTTTTTTGAAACTCCTAACGGAGTTTTACTCCTTCTTGATCAATACTGCAGTCGCCAAGTCCTCAAAATGTCAATGCGGCCAAAAGTCCTGCGACAATTATACCCTCGTATAGGAACCCTTCCCAACGACTCTGGTCTAGTGGATCTGAGAGATCTGAATGGTGGATCGGGTAGCACTGGACGGCTGAACTGACTGCTTCTGCAGATCTGATAAATCTAATAGATCAGAATGGCTGATTGGGACCGATGTTTGCTGCTGCTGCACTCCTTTGCTCAAGCAGATCTAGAAGAGATGATGATTGAAAAAAAAGGGAACTAGGGTCTTGAGGAGTGTCAGGTGCTACAGATCGCAATATACATAAGGGTCTGGCAATAGTACTCGGCCCAATGTTTCAGGGCTCTAACTAAGGAGGATCGACCGTACCCTTAGCCGTACAACCCGACTACCCTATCGTACGGGCAAGTAATCTCTCCGAGTGTTGTTCTTGGTGTACTGTAGTCGCAAGACGGTCGTTGGTTTATCTATGGCGGGCTTTTGAGGGAGCCTATGGGGCTTGCAATATACCCAGAGGGTACGTGGAAGACAGTCCGTGCGCGGTTCTGTCTAATGCACTACTACTCAAAGGGGTACCCACAGGGGTTACAAGGGAGTCCAACAGACGTGACCACCTCTTGTATTTCCTGCGTGCATGCCTCCCCAAATCCATAGATTTATGCGCTCAACGACAGATCCCGTGGTTTAAAGATGCCGAAACACGTCTCGAGCCAAAAAAAATTGCTACGAAATGGAGATCCCACTGGCCCTGGAAAGTGCTCTGATACCACTTTTTATGCTCTTAACCTACAAATGATATCCAAATACAGAATATGCAAAGAAAAGAGACCCAGAACACAGAATATGCGAAGAAAAGATACCCAGAACACAGAATAGCAATGATTTTATTATTCTAAGAGTAATGTTCACTTGCCTCTTCGAGGGGGCAACCTCCAATAGAGCAGAGCTCGATTAAAAAATAAGACACGATGCTCCTCGCAGGGAGTTTCTATCCTTTATATATGAATCATACATGCAATACCATGGGCCAATACCGCGGTATTACTAATACCATCTTAATACTACGGCCCATTTGCAACTAACTGTGGTTCCGTTATTAATTGCGGATTAACCACTTACAATTATTAATATGGGCTTTATTGACTCTTAACTATGACGTGGTCCCATTACATAGATAAGGGGGTCAGGGTGGGACCCTAACAATGGAATCGCTCGTTTTTCTCCAAATCCGCTTACCGCCCAAGGGTGCCCCCAATATACTACCGGTTTTGGAGCGTGTGTCCTACCTTTAGCCTTCAATGCTTTCTCAATGGTTTCCCTAGCTTCCATGCGACCGAGTGCTCGGGACCTTTCCTTCTCGAGGGGCTTTTCCCAGCAATGCACAATTATCGCGCTAAGCGCAGAAATGCCCTCTGATTCCCGATCCAAGCTTCCCAATGGCCAGTTTTTCCTCCTGCACAATCTCCATGGGCCTTGGTAAGCGCGCTTTGACCGAGGTCCTCGTCGTTCCTCGCTGGCTGCCAACTGCCACTATTCATAGGTCTTCCTGACCGCTCTATGCTCTTGAATTCAAAGTTTTTTCTTGATTTGATACAGTCATGGTGCTGTGATAATCTTCATGGATCCAATTCGGATTAGTCAGCCAAGCTTCCGATAAGACTACCTTGGAGAGAGCTTCAACAATATTGTAACGAGCCTTGGCTTCTCCACTACGCAAAGCTAGTACATCTCTTTGGAGAAGCAGGTGGTTGTTGCTGTAATGTTTCGCTATCGGATCTAGTGGTTGGACATGGATGTATTGTATGACTAGAATTTACACTTCTTAATATAAGAAGAGCCAACATGTTTCATCATATGTTGTATTGTATTCTATGCTATCTGGTTTACTCTAAATGATAAATGTATTGGTTTGCTTACCCATGCATATATAGCTATCTATGTATGTATGTATGAATCTTTCTGAAATGTGTTGTTGGTTTAAACATCACTTTGGATTGCTTGCTAACTTTCCTTCCATGTTGTGATGTATCTTTGCTCGTGTGTTCCCTTCTTAACTGCATGCTATCACAGGTTTCCAAGGGGGCACTCACGTCAACCCCCGTGTAATAGAACCTCTCATGCACCTTCCTTGGCTCACTGCATTTCTCATAGCCTTGCTACCAAAAAAGTTGTCTTACTTTCCTATGTGTGAAATCGCGATCAAGGCATTACCATACGACTCACTACAACGACTCCTACACCAAATGGTCTCAAGTCTAATTGGGACTTCTTACCAAGGAGATCCCCTGACATGTTGGCGGGTCCAACACCGTCAACAGAATGTCAAAATAGAGAAATATATGTGTTGCTATATATAAATGCACTTTCTGTGCATTTACTTATGCACAGTTTTTCAAGGTGCATCATGAAACACTCTCACATAGGCCAAGTGGCTATGTATCATAATATCATCTCTAAGGCTCTAAAGTACTGGAATAAAAAAGAATGATGACTGAAGAAAGAGTTTTGAGAAATTTCATGGATACTAAAATTTTATATTGATCTATAAAAATTATGAAACATTTGAATCAAATGTGAACACAACTAAGAGCTAGAGAAACACCTAGGGAATCCTTAGTCCAATCATTATAAAGTGTATCCTAATTAGTGTTGTAAGTAGTCTAAAATTTGAAGGAAATTTCCTTCGACCTTTAGTTTATTTAAACGTTTTTATGATGATTTGATGTAATTGAGATTCATTTCCCAAATGTTCAGTGATAATGCATTTAAATTGATATTTGTATTATATTCCAAAGAGCTTGGATGATATTAGTAAATGTAATTAGCGGTTTTAATGACTCAATTAGATAATTTTAGTGGTATAGTGGGCACCTAGATTATATATTTTCTTGGAAATTCCTCTGATGGTGTGGGAACAATTATTGTTTGTACTCTTTTTTTTGTCAAATATGTAACCAATTTCCTCACTCTGTAGCCCTAAGCAAGAGAAAGATATTCCTCTTGAATCATGAAAGCCTCATTTAATAATTATCTTAGGAAGAATGAATATTATGAATATGTCACAAGTGGGATTTAAACCCAGATCAGGAAAACAATGATTCTTCCTACCAATATCCCAAACTACTAAATCTTATTGACAATTCTTGTTTGTAATTTATGGAGCAAACTTGTGATTTCATTAGGCACCATGATTATTCTATTTAACCAGGGTATTATTTTATTCTTGTAAAATAAATTGAATCTCATGATCTTACATTATTGTTGAAACATCAAGCTTTGAAGAAGATTTGAATACAAATTTACAGCTTCTAAGTGAACATTGTTAGAAATCTTTTTTCATGTTAGAATTGTTTAATGCTATTAGAGGTTTTTGAAATTCCCTTTCCACACATTTAATATTGTGGTTATTCGAAAATGATGAGTGTAAATAGCTATTTGAGTTTGAAATATGATCTGTAACTATTATAGTAGAATCCTTGTTCAAGGTAATGGCTTTTAGAAGTTCAAATTTAGGTCATAATTGCTAACATTTGGCATATTAATCTAGAAAGGATAATATATAAATATCTAGGATGATATTGAAGAAAAATGTGACGCTTATGGTAATTACTAATATCATAATCAGATGCAATGATATGTAGGTGTTTATGCATATGTCTTCAATATACTGATTTTTATGAATAATGTACTATTTTGGAATGCTGACAGTTACATATATCCAAGTTAAAGTCAAATTATTGGAATGAAGATAAACTTAAGTGTATTTTGAAAGACATCTATTTTCCATATATTCAAGTTGCACTTTTTTACTTATATGCTATTGTAATAGCATTGGTTGGTTGGAATTGCGGAAAGGTTTACACTCCTACATTTTTTACTGTTGGAGAAGGTGGAAAAGAGAGGAATTAATCAATAATTAGCCTTATACTTTGAATTGTACCTTATTTCGTTTTCAGAAGAGAAATTCAATATTGATGATAAAAAGAAGGAATTGAAGAAAGAGGAGAAGAATAACATTGGAGCGACAAATGTAGAAAGAGAAAGAGAAGAGAATTGGCCTAGTGATACCCTTAAAGCCAATATATCTCGCATGGGATCCAAACTGATGGTCAAGTATTTAGAGTTGGGGAATTCACATGTAATGCCTTTGAAACACAATGTTAATGTTTTGAAGTGATGAAACAAAATTTCACGTGTAAATTGTAGTCCATCCAATATTAAGTTGGAAACTCGTATTGTAATACTTTACATTTCATATAACATAATTTATGTGGTTGAAAATATTTATAGTTATACTTTATATTATTTAATATTGTCATTAGCATATGTAATTTTGCGTTTTCATATTAAATGAACATGCACATTGTATGATAGTTTTTAAATTTAGTCGCAAAATCATACTAATTCATTTATGTTAGTTAGTAATGATCCCATGAAGTGAATCCAAAACTACTAAATTAGTAGTCTATATTGATTAAAGATGAGTGAAAATAAAATGAATATGCAACGACTAAATTAGTCATTTATAATGATTATTAATGAAAGTAAATGAAATGAATATAAACTACTAAATCAGTCGTTTATATAATAAATATGAAACGACCAAAAAAAAGATAAATAACTACTGTAAATGAAAAAATTGTGATTACAAATGATGACGAAATTTTTCATATATACAACTAGTAGTAGTTGATTTAAAGTATCTTCTAATGCAACAAGAATTTAGTCATATTTCTTTGGTCATTAATTGGTTTCAAATGATGACTAAAATTTGTATATATATAACTATTAGTAACTAATTTACAGTATCTTATATCGTGACCGGCATTTTTGTCATATTTCTTTAGTCATTAATTGGTTTTATTGGGTGATCATATAGTAGTATATTTGGTTGTATATTTGGTCATTAATTGTGAAAATTAATGACTAAATTAATGACCAAATTTATGAATAAATATAATACCAGATGATAAATTTGAGACAATCAATTAATGACTGAGTTAAATACGACTAAAAGTTGGTCGCATTATAAGATACTACAAATTAGCCATTATTGGTCACCAAATGAAAAATGGTCGTTTATATACAAATTTTAGTCATTTTTTAGTAACTGATTAGCTATTTTTTACTATTGCTACCTTGAACACAGAAACTGTGCAATTCTAGATGGAAAGCCAACCATGAACCCAAAAACTACATAAACCATCATTTCTCTAAAAATTGCACAATGCACTGAGTCAATAAGTTGCCCAGTGATTGGAAACTGGGCAATTCTTCTTGGCAATGTGAATGGAAGGTTTCCAAAAAACAAAATAGAAAATAGTAAAAATGCAAAAGGAAATCCCTAGAAAATAGGGAGTGGATAATTAGTTTCTCGTAGGATGGCACACTTTTTATTTTTGGAACTCCACCAAGTGTTGATTTTTCCTTAATTTTAAGCATGGGCTTCATAAACCCTAATCGGTCTAAATATTTATAATGGAAGCCCCTAGAGATAATTTTCACATTTGATCTTGGATATCTAGCCTTCCTAAGGAGATCAAGGAGCCTTCAGTGGACTTTGCAGCACTTTCCTGGGTCAGTTTTTCTTTTGTCGTCTTTTGTCATTCTTTCTATCGTTTTTTCTTTTTTCGTTTCACTTCTGCGTCATTTTTTATTTCCATGGTTGATGTAATTTTAACTTATATTAGCTTGTAAAAGTGTTATTTCAGTCTTTCATTTTCCTTTTATAAGTTTCGCATCAATTTTCTTGTTTTTTCCCATTAGTGGTCATCGTTTCGGTGACTCTCCATGCATGTTTGTTTTTCCTTTTGAATGTTGATATTATGCAATTGATTTGTACTTATATATCTATCCTTAGTTATATATGAACTCTAACTTACACCATCACTCAGATATGCCAATTTCCCGTACTCTTTCTGGGTAGATCTTCCCTTCCCTTGGCTAGTAGTTTCCTTGTCTGGCTCGGAATTGCGCAAGTCCGAGGCTCAAGCTTGATGCTTGGCCTCTGAGAATACATAATGTGTAGTGCCTAGCTAGCCCAACTATGAATTGTGCAGTTCCAAGGCTCAATCTTTTCTGTTGTCCATTGAGACTGCACAATGTAGTCTTTCCCTCAATATACCCAGGTTGAGATTGTACATTGCGTAGTCTCTAGCCTCAAGCTACTCCACTGGTTGTTGCAACTATGCAATGTACAGTTCAGGAAGCTAGTCCCTATCTCTTCACCTCAATAATTATGCAATCCTTCCCTTCAGTCATGTGCTTTCTGTTGTGATCTTTCTTTGTAAGTAATTTTGTTGAAGCTAATTTATTTTTTCCATGACTGCATTTTCCTCATATAGGTATTGCAGTTGCTAAGCACTTTTCTTTATCATTCATTGACATCATGGTACCAAAGAGATCTACTTCAATGGACACCACAAAAAGCAACATCGGGGAGGAAGTTAAGAGTACACCAATGAAATTTCCAGTTTACGCATATACTCAACCGTTCATAGAGAAATAATTAGACACTACATGAGAGAAAGTGAATGAATCATTCTCAGCAAGAAGCTTCAAAGTAGACGCTGAATATTAGCAGGTGTATATTAATGTTTGAAGGTTAGGATTACATAAGGTTGCATGGAGGTATTTGACTTCCCCTTGTGCATATGTTTTCAGCTAGATACTTTCTTATACAGATCTAAAGACTATGATTCATAAAAATTCCATGAGACAAAGGTTTGCTTATTTTTGTAGCACTAGATTATCATCTCATGTACCATTTTTCAAAGCCTAAATCGCTTATGGATTCTTACTTCTATGCTACCACCAGTTATTTGAGCACAAAGGATATTGTCAAAAGCTAGGTGAAAGAGCTAGAAAAGTTATGTTAGACACCCACCAACACCTAAACTAAAACATATCTCAGGAGGGCCTATCAACTCTTGATATTTCTATATTACAAAATCTATAGTCAGCAGAGCACTCATACCTTCCATGAAGGGTGGGAATCCTTACTGAACCAGGTTTTGAATGAAGGAAGACCATTCAACTAGTCAGAATTGTTGGCTCAATAGTTGAGGATCCATGTATCTAGTGCCATCAATCCTCCCAAGGGCAAGAAAGCTATATTTTAAATGTATGCTTATCTACTGGATGCAATCTGTGCTCACAATGCCTTCCATGGTATGAATTGGACTTGGACACCACAAGACCCTTTCATGCATATCTACTGAAAGTTTCTTTGAGAGTGCAACCATAGAGGAGTAATGGAAAAATGGAAGCAGTGTCATATATATTAGATTGGTTTGCCTCACCGGATATCACTTTCCTCATAATGTTTGATGGACAGAAGTCAACACATATTTTACTGAGGTATGCCACAAATAAGTTAGTCATGCAAGAAGTTTCCTACCATCTCTCCATAGGGCTATCAACAGTTCTACATAGGAAGAGGAAATAACATTTGCTTGCTCTTCCTATGTAGATTAGATTTTACGAAATCAAGAACTTGAAAGTCCTAGAAACCAAAGGAAAAGAAATAGAGAAATTCACATTCGGTCATTCGGACTTCAACCCATACGATCCAAGGAATTCTTGCAAAAACCACTGTGATACAATTCATTTTTAGTGGCCAAGTGAGACCTTTTGCAGACCTAAGGAGGATGCATGGAAGAATTGTTATAATGCCTCCAAGTCTCGCGAAACACCCAACTTTGTTGGAATATCATAGGTTACTCTGTTGAAAGAAGTCACTCCATAGGAAGTATCAATAGAAAGGTACAACCTAATGTGCAAAAAGGGAAAGAGGAAGGTTTCACATAGCCCATGGGGAGAGCAAAGCAGCAAGACAAAAGAAGATCCAATCATACTTAAAGTAGCCATATCAATAGAGAAGAAGAGAAAATAAAGGATGTAAGAAGTATAACAGAAGTAGAGGGAAGAAAATGAGCAGAGGAGATTGGAAGAAGAGAGGCAGAAGCAGGAAGAAGAATAAAGGTGAAGAGTAGAATAAGAAGAAGCCACAACAAGACAAGTCGAAGATAAGTAAAAAAAAATAGTAAAACTAGTAGCTAGAGGAGGACATAAAACATATGCAAGACAAGGAGCTCACTCAAAAGATTAAGGAGTTGATCAAGATCCAAGACATGGAGATGGAACCAAAGTCACAGAACCAAGATGTTGATATGATGCCAAGCACACAATAGGTCACCATTCAATCTCCCCATCCTCCTACAGCAGAGCAATATCACAGTGAGGAAGAGGAAATTGTTCCTCTTGATGAGGGTCTGATTATGGACACGTACAATCTAACTTACAACAAGCTTCATAAAAAAATTGTACAAAGGAGGAAGAAACATTTTACGGATGACCTTGCATCTCCTACATTCATCAGAGAAAGGGTGATTGTGATAGACACCAGAATAAATCCAAATTCCATTGTCACAGCCAACTTGGCCTTCACCAGAGCTACAAAGTCAAACACAAAGTATCTGATGATTGAGAACAAACAATGACCAAAGAAATCACAAGCCATGAGGGAATAATTTGAACAACTCTGAGTAGAGGTTCTTAATGCAGCTCCTATGCAAGTTTGTCTCGAAGAACATAAGGCAACCATACTTGGTGAAGTATCGACATTGGGAGAAACTATGCAGAGCTTGTATGGAGAACTTGTAATTGTGCATAAGGAATTATTCCACTTGCACAACATGCAACAAAAGTGTAAGGATAATTTCAAAGCTCTTAAGGTTGTCCATATAGCCATCGTTGCCATGCATGAATGGTCAATGCAGTACAAAGGGGCACCATCCGAGTTGGTGAATCAAACAAGGTAACATGCTAAGTTGGAGAAATCACATGCATGGACAATCATTAAGAGAAACAAAAAATAGCCTCATTCACCAATATTCAGGCCTCATATGCATGATTGTACAACAACATGGATTTCATGGTGAAATCATAGAAGATCCCATCAGTTGGCTCAACCACTGAAGCCAAACATAAGAATTGGGTGAAGCAGAAGGTTGAAGAATACTTTGACTGATTTAGAAAGATCACTACCAAGAAAGATCTTAAAGTGAACAAGGAAAACATGCAGAAGTACATTGGTATCCTTGTCCATATCAATACTATGATGCTCATACTAAAGAAAGAAATCTAGATTGTCTCCAAATTAGTGTACCTGGATGCTATGGAGGCTATAGTCCACTTTTAGTCTAATCCCATAGTATAGTTTAGGGAATTCATCGCATAGTACAAAACTTGGCACCAGCATGTGACTGAGAACCTACAAGTCAAAGTTGTTGCGCCGGAGTTTCCCCAAAATCAAGCTTGATCTTTGTCTTATTAGGTTGCTTAGTTGACTCTACCCAACTTTGTCTTATATTAGTATGAGTATATTGTAATATTCTTTTGTAATTAATTTGAAAGTGAAATTCCAAGTGTTAATTGTGGAATGTGAAGAGTCATGATGTAATGAAATTGAAGAGTCATTTTGTAAAGAACTTGAAGAGTCATTAGGGAAGTCAAAGAGTCATAAGGGGAAAGTGAATAGTCACCCATTTTGTTATGAATATGTCCTCATAACTCATGTAGAGTGCCTTTGGGAGCCAATCTTTTGGCTAGAATTTTAGCTTAGGATCAAGAGCTTGGGAGTTTGTTGAGAGCCTTGGCTTCTCTGTAGCATAGAGGGAGTATCTTTCCTTGGAGAAGAAGGTGTAGAATTCATGTTCCACTGTAGGGGCTAGTTGTTTTTCAATGGTACATGTATGCTTGGAACTTTCACTTTAATAACATATTAGAGCCAACATGTTTTCATGCTTATGTTGTGAATATAGTAGGACTATTATTGTTATGTTTTCAATATATATTAATTAATTTACATTAACGCTTATGAACTATTTCGTTTGCATTAGTGTGAATCTTGTTGAAAGTATGTTGTTTATTATTTTTTCCACGTTTAATGTGAACTATTTTGCATGCTACCTCATGATGTCTTTATGCTCGTGTGTTCCTTTCAAGGTACATACTATTATAGGCTTCTAAAGGGCTCACTCATTTCCCCGCATCTGTTAGAACCTTTCATACATCGTGCTTGACCCTCTACAGAGTTAGACACTTGTTCACAAAAGTCACGATTACCACTCTATGCATTATTACAACCAATGCACATTATTAAAACCCACTTCTTTGGCAACCATTGCATATTCTGGATGGGGCCCCTCCACCAAACAGTGTGAGGTATAATTTGGGGCTTCATATTGGGGAGACCCCCTAAATTTTGATGGGTTGAGCACTATCAACAAAAGAGATCAATTGTCTTGATCTGGTCAGGTTGCAAGCTTTGACCTAGGACTCGACTAGCCCAAAACCCAATGGACCTTTGCTTATGGAGTTGATAGTGCTATCAGGTGAAAGACAAGGCCCTAAGAAATCCCACCTTGTGAATCCCAACGGTAAATGGTTAGGATTAGGTCTTGAATGATCTATGACTAAAGTTGAGTGCGCTTATACTCCCTCTCTAAATTAACTATTAAGATTTAAACTACTCATAAAATTATGATGATCAACCTAGATACTTGGATGTCAAATTTATGATGTCAACTCGTCATGTATATTTGAAAATGGAGTATTGAAAATGGATACATAATAATGTCAACGTCACTGTAAAGGTAAAGATATCACACTTATATGTACATAGTACTTGCAGAAGTCTAAATCCCATGAAAAAGTTCCCAAAGACACAACGAAGAAGTTGAACCAATTAATGAATCGTCATTGTTTTTTTTCTTGGAAAAATTGAGCCACATGAAATGTTCGAGTAGTTGGACAAGCTATATTGTGAATGTGGGTTAATGCAATTTTAATGAAGAGTGTTATATTATTAGATAGGAAGGAGATAATATATACAATTATCTACATATATATATAGATATATATATATATATATATATATATATATATATATATATATATATATATATATATATATATATATATATATATATAATATATATATATATATATATATATATATATATATTATTGAGGGCTTGGCGACATATTGGATGCACATCATTTGTCTCCCAGCTTAGAACACAATTTGAAGGATGAAGTTGATTATGGAAGATTTATTCTGGGTTGAGTTTGAGTAAAAGAGGAAGTTTCATGTGGTAAATTTTGGAGATTCATCTAGACATGTTTCTAAGGGTGGGTGGGGTATATTAGATCTGGAAATTTTCAATCTGGCATTGTTGATAAAAGACCTATGGAGGGTCATCTCTACAGATGGTATATGGCATTGTATTATTAAGAGTAAATATCTAAATAAATAATCCTTGATAACCTATATTAGAGTTAGTGCCACTATTAATAAGAAGGCCTCGTTGTGCTGGAGAAGCCTAAAATCAATATCCCCATGGTTGGTAAGTAACTTAAGGTGGACTGTGGGTAGGGGTGAGTAAGCGTAGGTTGGATTGGATGTCATCATGGGAATGCCTAGCTATAATCAATTATCCATACCCTTGATAAAATTGCTTCACAACAAGGATATTTGGTACATCAAAAATGCCATGGTGGACGAGACTCCGGTGGGATTGCACACACAATGAAAATGGGCAAAGACCATTGGACTATTTGGGGACCTTGCTATTGAGTGGGATGGATATATGAGTTGTCTACAAATAATGGGAATTTTCTGTAACATGGAGGATGATCAGTTGACATGGAATGGCCATATGGCCAAAGGACAACCTATTGTTAAAGAGATATATGCCTATTTGAATTAGGGATATACTGGCACCCATCATTTTGGATGGTTTCAAGCATTATGGAAGTGAGATGTCCCAATAATATAGCTATGTTTTGGGTGGTTGGTGGTCCATGCAAAAATCCTTACATGTGCTAATTTACTGAGGAGAGGATATGTGGGGCACTTGTGGAGGATACATGTCATCTATTTATTCAATGTCCATTTGCTTATGTAGTATGGGATGAGGTCCTTATTTTCTTGAGGATTTTCTTTGGGTGAGAGGGCTCGACGGTGGAATTATGCTTGCAGGTATGGTTCAAGAAGTAGAAGGCATATAGGGCTCTCCGTCTTTAAATTTTTTGGGGCATATGGAGGGTGAACAACACCTTGATATTTGAGCAAAGGGATCGTGATGTGAGGGAGACTTGTACCATGGCACAAAACACCAGGCACATTACACTGAGGGATATGTGGGATAATTTCTTGGTGGGTTTCTTTGATGGGGTTGCAACAACAAAGATATGCGGAAGTGGGATAAGGATCTATTTGAGCCCTAATGAACATTATTGCTTCCAATGGTGCAGTGGCCATGACACAAATACTTGGGAAAAGTTATTGGCACTATGGGGCATCCTCTATCACGCCACATGGATGGGGATAGAAGAGATCGATATTTTTGGCGATTCCAGCATTATCATATACTGGGCTAATCAACGAGCGACTCTAAATACTTCTGACCTATATCACTAGTTGAACATAATAGGGTCTTTAATTTCCACTTTTTGTAGGGTCTCATTCTCACACATTTATATGGAACAAAATGTGCAAAGAGAAAAATTATCGAAGGAATGGTGTCACGCGTCTATGGATCACACACACTTCCAGGGGTTTGCTTTTGGGACACTTGTCCGTGATGTTTGCATAAATATATAAGGGGTCCCCCCCATTTTTTTATCCGAATGGTAATTTTTTGCCTTTGGATGGATCTCTAGCGGCTTCGTCATGGGAAACAGGGATGTATTTGCTGATGGTCATATATTTGGGGTGCTTCATTACACACGTATCATGTTTTTTCTATTTATTTGCAGGGTTGGTAACAATGAACAAAGATGTTCTCAGGTTCGGTTGATCAAGACTATCATTTTTTCATGAGATGAGTACTTGGTGGAGTGGTCATGTTTGATTTGTTGTATTTGATAGTGAATTGATGGAAATAACAGGGCTCTACAACTCTATTTTCTCCCATCATAGCTATTGTTCCAAGTCTTTTATGTTTTCCTTATTAGATTATGGTCAATGGTAAATAGGGTGTATTTATATTTTTTGTTGATCATTGTATTGGACTTTAAGGTGTATATTTGCTTAGATTGGAAGTCAGGTTCAATATAGAGGATGGTCCTCCCACATGGAGTTCTTGCAACGAAATTATGTGTAGATATGTCTAACCTGCAAATCGGACTACTTTTTCTAATACAAATATGTCCTTTTTTCCTCTGGAAAAAAAATAAAAATAATAATGAATAATATTAGCGTGAGTTGGGCAATGTTAATGAATATTTCCGTTATGAGATATGGAGGAGTTAAGATTCATGATTATCACATAAAAATAACTTCCTATTTTGGGAATCAACATCACAATACCAATGTACAATATGCATGCCATGTGAGAATGACAATGACAAAGTATCATGAGTTGTAGGAGAGCTCCTTAGCACTGCTGAGTAGGAGGAATGGGATTTGATGAGCAAATTGGTTATCAACGGATGATTTATCCATTAAATATAGTTAAAAAAAATTACAATATGGCCAAAATTATTCTTTCAAACTACAAAAATGTTTCAAAAAGTGTGAAATCATCAAATATTTAACTAGTAACTCTGTTTTGAAATCCAACCTTGCTTCTTAATGATTCCTTCATAATTGGTGAGACAACTCCTTAGCACTCCTCACTCCTCACTGATTTCTTTTTGTATCCAATGTTCTTAAGCTTTGAAATTAATAAAAAAGTGAAAGTACCCAACTAAATATGGTCATCTTATACTCTCTTTTATTTATTAAATATTTTAAGAGATAAAATGAGTTAAAACGTCAATTTAAACTTTTAACAAAACGGTATATAAATTAGCGTGGGTTTAATGTCGATGAAATTATAGTACGATTTTATTATTAAATTTAAAAATATTTAAAATTTTGTGATATTTAAAACATATTGGGAATGAGTTGTGACAATTTATTTTTATTTTTATTTAATTAAAAATTTGTGTTTTTCAAAATAAAGAAATACGTTAAAATCTTCAAAGATATAAAAATATGTCAAAATCTAAAGATATTTTGGTACCATAAATATATGCTAGGTGTAAAGCCTATATTTAGAAATAAGAGAAGTGATTGATTGAATGGGAGAATTGGACATGTTGACATTTGATGCGGGAGCATTCAGCCAAAGGGAAATTATTGTAAATAATAGACATAGGGGGTCATGCATTTGTGGAATTAGTTTCCTAAATTCCAAGTCAGTTTAATATTTAGACTTTTAAGTAGATATTCTCAAAATAAATAAATAAATTAGGAGAGCTTTTAGGCATAAAAGGAATGGATGTGGACCATTAATTGATAAGGAAAGCTTTTCTATTTTATAACAAGGAAAAAGATAGAATAAAGCTGAGGAGATGCTTTTTGCCATATGTATGCATTGCATGTAGAATCTTAGAGCTTTTAGTTGAGTGATTCTAGATCATGCTAAGTTTTATAAATTATGTAGCCTCAAAGGAATTGAAAAAAATCATAGAGTGAGAGAGATGGAGTGAGAGTGAGGATGAAGAATGAGAGGCCATGAATAGGCCATGATTTCTTTTGTAAATAATTTATTTCTTAATTAATTAATTCAGTGATTTTGTGTGCATATGTATTTTCTGGAATCTCAGAAATTATATGCTTCGATTTATGGATTGGTGTATATTTTTTTATAATTGAGTTTTGTATTGTTGAGGCATGGTTGAATTACAGTTAAATGCAGATAACAATCTGGCCAAGAGTGATGCAGGTAAACCCGCATAAACCAGGATCTTCAAACGTCGTGCATATGAGAATGCAATCCAACTATTAACCAAATCAAAAACTCAATGTCTCGCAAATTTCACACATCCATATGTTCTAGGAACTCCATTCGATTCACAATCTTTCACCCAATAATTACTATTCCTTATCTCCATTTAATAGGCTTTTAAAAATTATAAAACTAACTGAATATCACACCAACCATATGCACACAAAAATATGAGAATAATTAATTAAGAATTAAAATATTTACAAGAGAAATCATGGCCTATTCATGGCCTCTCATTCTTCATCCTCACTCTCACTCCCTCTCTCTCACTCTATGATTTTTTTCAATGCCTTTGAGGCTACATAATTTATAAAACTTAGCATGATCTAGAATCACTCAACTAAAAGCTCTAAGATTCTACATGCAATGCATACATATGGTAAAAAGCATCTCCTCGGCTTTATTCTATCTTTTTCCCTGTTCTAAAATAGAAAATCTTTCCTTATCAATTAATGGTCCACATCCATTCCTTTTATGCCTAAAAGCTCTCCTAATTTACTTATTTATTTTGAGAATATTTACTTAAAAGTCTAAATATTAAACTGACTTGGAATTTAGGAAACTAATTCCACAAATGCATGACCCCCTATGTCTATTATTTACAATAATTTCCC
>APFE031155452.1:54779-66636 GCA_000404065.3 Pinus taeda | reverse complement strand
TCTAAAGCATGGTTTGAAATAGTTTCATGAAATCTTGCTAGGTAGCAGCCCTTAGTACATGATTTTATGATAACAACAGGCTTGGAAGCTAGTGTCCAAGGACTTTTTGGCATAGTTCTTGCCAATGCCCCGTGATTTGAGCCACTATTTTAGGCCCAGAGCAGAGGTGATTTCCTAGAATAGAATGGCATCTTCAGAACAATAATATTACATGGAAATGATAGTGAAAAAACAATTACTTGAATAATACCTTGATTGGACCCCTACTAGCCATGACAGGAATTTTGTCAAACATATCACGAATATGTAATCCACAGGTGTAAATAATAGATCTAAGCATAAGGGTCTCATACTTAGCTAAGAATCACTAAGAAACATTGATGCTTCAATACATCAACTACCATTTCATCCATTAGGTCATGGATACATTGTTCATTCATGTACTAGTAAAAACATGACAAGAGCCATACATAGCTACTATCATAAAACATATATATGACCAACATAATAGCAACATAAATAGAAATGAAATCACAACCATATAAACCACATATAAACCAGTATAATACTCATAGAAATACAAGGAGAAATAACCTCTTATTGATGATGCAAAATCCAAACCCGGGATGGGACTTCCACATTCTAGCTGACCGTAGAATGGTTGAGCCAAATCTCTCTTCAACCATTCACCCCCATGCCATATTCTAAGCATGAATGTGGGATATCATAGAACACATCAATCCAAAACCATCCAGGGCTTCTAGAGGCCAGCCACATCAACCCATCAAATAGTAATTCCACCTCACGGTCAGACATCACAAAATGATCATCAGACTGGTCTCTATCCCATCCATTTAGGGCTCCAGAGCATTTGTTCAAACTAAGGCTCCGGAACTAGTAACTCAACCCAAAACTTCAGCCAGGCTCAAGATCATTTTTCCAACCAAGGCTTGAGTACTAGTAACTCAACCCACTAAGGGCTCCAGAGCATTTGTACAACCAAGGCTACATGATTAGTAACTCAATCAAAGTTCTTACAGGGCTCCAGAGTGTTTTTCCAACCAAGGCTACGAGAACTAATAACTCATCCCAAGCGAAGGAAACATGAGAACCAACCAAAACAAAACAAGGAAATAAACCCACAATCTCCATGGCTATCTGAGAAATGGCAAGGCTAGTAAATCCACTATCAATCCAGGAAATCCTTCATGCCAGTGATAGATCATGACCAATAATCCACATGCATATGCCATGCATGCCAAAACTAGTGAGGAAAACATACATGAAACTTGGTACTTGCAAGCAAATCCCATTGTAGTTGCTAATCCCTATGTCCACTTGCCCTTTCTTGCTATTCCTTTTCCCTCTTGCTCCAAAAATCCAAGTATGCCACACCCTCCAAGAGTGCTCCAAGAAAACTCTAAGTCTCTAAGAGTATGAGAGAGAGAGGGAATAATGAGAGATCTCTAAAAATGAATTGACAAAAAGCATAACAACTGATCCTTAGAATCCGTTTTATGAATGGGGCCTCTATTTTCTTCATTTTCCATTAATTTCCTTCATTTTCCTACTCACATGCAACTTGTGACCTTTCACCTCCATTTTCTCCTAATTTCCATTATTTTATAAATAAATATACCAAAAATGCCATTTCCCTTTCTGAAGCTTAGCCATTTCCTTAGCCATTAATCAATCACAAGTGATCCCCATCACTAGGATTTTTCCCAACATTCATCAACTGTGGTTATTGTTTTGCCTTTATTAACTTTTATTACATGAAATTTCTCTAGGGTTGTTACAGAATCCTCCCCCTTTGGGGAACACCATCCTTGTTGTTCAACAACATCTATAACCACAAAACTATTGTAAGCAAAATATACTGCCGATGGAGCTTTATAACTTAAATCGATGCAGTATTTACAATGATTAACTTGCTGAAAGGAAAACTAACATGAAAACATAACAACATAACATCAAAATGACATGACAACCATACCACTTATTGGAGCTTTATAACATAGCTCATGGCAATATTTACATCCATATACATATGTACATATACCAAAATCACCAAAACATGTTCCAAAACATATACCAAGACATATACCAAAACACCATACCAAATATACTTTGCCTCAACCAGAAAACAATGAAGGGTACATAACCCACATCTGACCCACCATCTCCCATGTAGCTTCTTTGGGCCTAAAGTGCTTCTATTGCACTTTAAATTGCTCAATTGCTCAGTTCTGGAGCATGAGCACCTTTTTTTGCAATATACACCGAGTCTTCGACTAGAATTCTCCATCTCGTTCCACCTGCAATACCGACTAGTCAATAACATGATCAACATCTCTAACATACTTCTTTAGCAATGACACTTGGAAAACATCATGGAATTTCATTGTCGGAGGTAGTGCAATTAAATATGCTACTAACCCAATCCTCTCAATAATATTGAAGGTTCCACAAAATCATGGTGCCAACTTGCTACATGATCCAATCCATAAGAAGCTCTTCTTCGGTTTGATGCACAAGTACACTTGTTCCCCAACCTGGAACTCCTTGAACAACTTGTTTCAATATGCATAGATCTTTTTCCTATCTTGTGCTGCCTTTAGATTCTTCTTGATCACCTACATTTCCTGTTTAATGTCTGCCAACATGTCTGGTCCAATCAACATCCTATTAACTGGATCAATCCAACTGACAAGAGTATTGCAACTTTGCCCATACAATTCCTCAAATAAAATCATCCTCAAAGATTCCTGATACCCATTGTTGTCAGAGAACTCTACCAGTGGAAGGTACTCTTCCCACTTTTGCTACTGATGCATCACATAAATCCTCAACATGTCCTCCAATATCCTGGTGACCCTCTCAGTTTTCCCATCTGTCTACAAATGATAAGTTGTACTGAATGCCAACTCTATGCCCAAACCTACAAATAACTCCTTCTAAAACTTGAAAGTGAACTTTTCATCCCTGTTTGACAAGATATTCTTTGGAACACCATGTAATCTGACCACATATATGATAAATACCCGTGCTACATCACTAGATGAGAATATAGACTTCATTGGGATTAAATGTGTAACCTTTGTTAGCCTGTCCACAATAACCATGATGGAATCATGATGCCTCATTGTCCTCAACAACCCTATGATGAAGTCCATGGAAATGACTTCCCATTTCCACTCTGGTATCGCAATCGGTTGTAGCAGTCCACCTGTATGTTTACACTCTACCTTCACATGATGATAATCAAAACACCTAGCCACAAACTCTACTACATCCCTCTTCAAGTTCGACCAATAATAAAATCTCTTCACCACTGTTAGTGTCCTCTGATAACCTGGGTGACCCGAATATGGTTTCGCATGAAACTCCCTCAAGATCACCTTCTTGATCTCACTACTTTCTATCACATATATCCTGTGCCTAAATCATACCAATCCATATGTTGTAAGGCAATAGTCCATATCATTTGGACCTTCACCTGTACTTGTACTTGCACCTGCACATGTACTCGTACTATCACCTATACTTGTGTCCGTACTATCATATGTACCTATACTTGTACTCTGCTGCAACCTATGCATAATATCCATATATCTAACATCCTATTGACCTATCTGCAAGATTCTATCTTGTAGGTTAGTCCCATAGGAGCTCACAATTGCTAAGTGATTTACTTGTACCCACTTGCTAAGAGCATATGCCACTCTGTTCTCGTTTCCTTTGATGTACCTTATATCAAAATCGAACTCACTGATAGTGGCCAACCACTCATCCTGCCTACCATTAAGGTTCGATTAGTCAAATAGATATCACAAACCATTGTGATCACTTATCAATGTAAACCTCCTGCCCAAAAGATAGTGTCTCCACATCTTCAACACATCTATAATCACTGCCAACTTGAGATAATGTGTGGGGTAGTTCTTCTCGTGCTCATTCAGTTTTTAAGACTCATAAAATACCACCTATCCATCCTGCATAAGGACTCCACCAAGTCCTTTCTTGCAAGCATATATGCATACCACAAACTCTTTGTACAGATCTGCAATCTTTAACACTGGCGCATGTGTCAACAACTGCTTAAGTTGTTAAAAACTAGCCTCACACTCTGTTGTCCATTCAAAAATCTTACCATTCCTCTACAATGATGTGATAAGATAAGAAATCTATGAGAAGTTCCCGATGAACCTCTTATAATAGCCTTCCAGCCCCATGAAATATCTCATCTCATCTACATTCTTAGGAGCTGCCCACTCCATGATGGCCCTTATCTTTTTTGGATTTACTACAATTTCCTCGTTGGAGACAACATGCCCCAAGTAATGTACCTTTGTCTGAAAGAAACTACACTTGTTGATCTTAGCATACAACTGATGCTCTCTCAACAACCTCAACACTGCTGCTAAATTCTCGACATTCTCTTCCTCGTTTGTAGAATATACTAATATGTCATCAATGAATACAATAACAAACTTATCCAAATACAGATGCAACACACTATTCATCAAGCACATAAATGTATCTGGAGAATCCGAATGGAACTACAACAAACTCATAATGCCCATACCTGATCTGCAAAGTTGTCTTGTAAATGTCCTCCTATTTGATGCATACTTGATGTTATATCGATCTACAATCAATCTTTGAGAATGCTGCTGCTCCATTCAAATGATCGAACAAGTCATCAATCCTCAGAAACATATGCCTGTTCTTGATGGCCACTTTGTTCAACGATCTGTAGTCAATGCATAATCAGAGAGTACTGTTATTGGGAAAACTAGTGTCCATTTAGAGCTGCTAGTCCCACTAAGATGGGTAGCTATCTTAGAAACAAACAAACTAAAGTCACTTGTGTTTTCCTTTATGAGAAATAGATGAGAGAGAAGCAGAGAGTACCAACCTTAGTCTTTCTCTTGGCTCCTTGCTTGTTTCCTCTCCCCTTTGACAGATCTTTGCCACTCCTTCCTCGCTTGTCCCACTTCAAAGAACACATATAGAGTCAAAGAAACATAATACCATCAAAGCATAGAGATCTATAATCATAGAAAATATAGGATCAGATATATATTAACTATACAAATTCATATATCAATACAAGATTCAGAGATATACAAGAATATGGAGGAAAACTCAAATAGCTTTATTGATAGAAGTAGTAGAAGAGAGGATTACAACCCATTGGTCTGACCCAGCGTCATCCTCCCAGCATGAAAGCCATCTTCACCTCATGAAAAGCTAGATCACCCAACACTATGATGTTCTACAGAGAAACCAACAACACTTCCTTACAAGATGCAAAATTCCAGCCTTTGGATCTCTAGGATGAGGGATCCATATATAGATGTTCGCAGGTGGGTGAGTCAGCTTCTGGGATTTTTATTAGTGTCATCTCTCTGATAGTTCTTGGTTCCACTTGGAGATTTCATGATCTCTTACTCATCCCTGGGCGAATTCAGAGAGGCAAGTGTCACAGGAGAAGTTTCTGGAAGATTCCATGATCATCCACCTTGCAAATTGTCTCTTCCATTTGTCTACTCTTGCCCATCGCACCCTATAGAAGGGATTTTCAGTTTGCATTGCACCCCCCGTGTGCATTAGGTGCGATGCATCACACCTTGACCATGGAGCAGGTGAGATGGTCTAGTTTTGCCCAGTTCTGAGCAATGTTTCATGGAGAACTTCTGGGAGATGATGTAATCAGCTGACCTTGTTACTTTAGGGTATGAAAAAAAACTTTTAGGGGCTTAGAAGCCCTTGGTTTATGGACATATAATATTGGGGTTGCAGTGCCCAAATATGTCTATAATAGTTTCCCCCTAAAGCATGAGGTCATAAATCTTCTAATGTCGGGTGAAATGCTTTATCATGAGGGTGCGAGGGTTTTTGAACTAAAAGGTGACCTGTAATAAGATACAATAAAATACATTATCTTCATAATATTTTCATGATCTAGCTGAGGTGGGCATTCCCATGCTCAGATTTATAAATTCATTTTCATGTACATATGACAGACAACCGTCTGTGTGACAGATTGATGATTCTGGTAGAGCCATCATCCTTAGGCTTGGATGATTATATGTACAATTATGATGTACATTTGATGTCTTTATTTTCCTGAATATATCACAGGCCGGATGGATGAAACTAGATCCGGGGTCTTCAAACTCATTCAATCTTCGCCCGAAGTACAAGTCAATCCATGTGAAAAGATGTTCTGAAGTCGAACATGGAAAGACATCCCCTGATTACCAGTCAATGATGTTAGTTGTTAATAGGTGCGAGAGGAATCATCGACAATGATGATGACCCTCAAGGTACAGAAGTACAATTCACGTGGTTCGAATACATGAGTTGATGTTGAACACCACGTAAAATCTTTTGGTCGAAGGCCATCGATGTAAACCTGTCGCCGGAAGTGAGAAACTTGCCATTTAGGCATGGAAGCTTCAAAGTACTGAAAGGGTTGTTCCTAAGTCAACTTCTTGGATAATGAGCTGGTGTCGACAAGAAGTGACCCATCGTAGGAGGGCCTTAATGAATCCCACATCTACGAGACGAAACAGAGAAAATGATTTTGTGGAGGTGAAAATGATTTGATGATACAAGGTTCAGGGTGGCGGTCATGAAAGAATGAAGCGTGAAGGTATTTGCAGCGTATGAGATGTAAGCTAGGTTGGTGAATTCTATGAGCGACTTCTTTTGAACATATTGGTGACATTGAAATGGATTGGTAGCGTTAACCAAAAAAGTGTATGACAGACGACCAATGGTGATATGACCGGTGAACGGAATAACCCAACCCAACTCAATCATGGTGATGGAGTGAAAGTGTCATGTTCAAGAGCAAACTGCTACCAATAAATTTTCTTCAAGTTTTCTTCCCAAATTTTCCCCAATCACTGCTAACCAGTACCTCTTTATTTTTGTCAAGCTTGAGGAGGATAACATATGCTTGTTCTATATTTTTCCCTCCGGGAAAACCCGTCGCTATGTTTTAACGAGCCTAGCGACAGTGAAACTCGCTCTTGTCTGCATGGACAAGTTCGTCGCTATTGTTTTAACAAGTTTAACGATAAAGAAAACTCAGTCCCTTTCAATTTTAGAGAGTCTGAAAAGAGACGGAAAGGAAACTCCAGTAATCCTTTTTCGTAATATAATACCTTAAGTCCGAAAAAGTATAAAATAATACGAAAGGGATGACTTTTCGATAGTTTTAACGAGCCGAACAAGACAAGCACTCGATATTTTTGTGCAATGATCCCTCAGGTCCAAAAAGATTAAAAATGTAGAGGAGGGATGACACTTCCAATCACTTTAACGAGATAGAGAGGTCAATTGCTTGGCAATATTTTCATATTTTATGAGTAAGATGAAAAGATCTTAAAGGAGACTCGTTGTTTGAGGAACGAGTGGTGTTTCCGGATAGCAGCTGGTTCCATGTAAGGTTTGGAACTTTTCAATCGTGGCATTATAAAGAAGGTGGCTAATAGAATCACTCATCGTAGCTATTCCTCAAAAAGGGGTAAACAATCAAATGGAGGCGTATGATCAGCTAAAAAAGAGTGGAGGTGATGGCAAGAACATGACCAAGGTTCAAAAGCTGATAATAATGCGATCGAATGGTTATTTACTAAAGGTGGGTTCATTTTTTAATGAGCTTAAACTCTGGTGGAACATATGCTCATTGCTAGGTTTATTTTTTAACGAGCTTGAACTTTGCATAAAACTTCTCATGCCAGTCGTATAATAAGGATGTCTCATCGATAGGTTCATTTTTTAAGGCGCTTGCCCCATTCGAAACTTTGCTCTGGAGCCTTTTGTATACAAGCTAGGAACGACCAACTACTGTCCTAAGGGTTAATTAACTACGTGGGGTTAGGTAGGAAAACTCTTCCTTTACTTTGCTGGTGCCATTTGGCCCTTACAAAGGTGAATGGTTGATTAGACCAATCACCTAACTTAAGCAGTTGAAGTCAGTAGAAACTATAGGGTTAGAGTTACGCTGGTCGCTTTTCACTTGCATGCAAAAGGTTTACATGCCCCCAGGTATAGCGCAGTAGATTTTCCAAGTTACCATACAGAAGTTCTTGCATCCACAAGATGGTTCCACCTGCGCAACAGACAGAAACAATTCCTCGGTTCTTTCCATCGAAATAGACAAAGGTGAATGGCGTGTCGCCTCCACTCACGTAACTTTGATGAGGGAATATTATTCCAGTCTAATCCCATCTTCCTAAACGGACAGGTGTGTCAGAATAGTCATATATCCTCCACTGAAACCTACCCTATACCTAAAGTTTTCCTGCCGAAGCAGACCAGGGTGCATGCCCCCTGGGTTTCAGTCACAATCACTGAATCACTCGCGCTCATCAGGTGGATGGACTGGAGATTGATGAGACATTCCTTGTGTGAAAAGACCAGTTAGGGATGGCAGTTGACTATTAGCTATGTGTGAACCGGGGAATGAAAGCTAGTCTACGAGCTGGACCACTCTGCCTTCATGCAGAAAACACATCACTTGAAAGAGCGACGAAACAATAGCTCCCATGCTATAAATGTAGTCATGCCCAAGGAGTAGATTGTAATCTAAAGTTCCTTAGACTACCATCACGTTTAGATTAATGGTTTTCCTTCTCAAAGTTATAGGCAAATTTGGAAGGATCCCTAACGATCGACTGGTTCCTTTGTTAAAGCCTGTCATATTTCGAATCTTAGGTAGAAGCGATGGCAAACCAAGTGCTTTCCAAGAATTTGAGGAAAGGATACTAAAATAGGCCCCTTCATCTATGATAGTACCAACCATGACCATTCTATAAGCTTGTACTATGATTTGGAATGGTACATTAGATGGTAGGCGGGGTCTGCCTAGTAGATTCCAATCGAAGGAAATGACTAGATTGCTTGGAGGTGGGGCCAAATAAATGGCCGGATACATCTCTGACGAACTTTCTTCTTGCAGTAAAGGAATGGGTAGATTGCCCCCATGTTCATCGGAGTCTGTGTTTACGAAAAGAATTTGAATGGTGTCATTATCATTCTCTTTGGTGACTGTATCATCTGAAGGTAGACCTTCTGAAGACAAGACTAGGTCGACTGCCATCTCGACCTGTTGACTTTGGTTCGGTGTGGACTCAAAGGGTTTATCTTCAAGGATAGATGCTTCGACTGACCACAAAGGTGTGTCAGTTGGATTTTCAACTAGTGATAGACTTGGCAAGGGTTTCTTATATCTAGGAGAAAGTCGTAGCGGTGAAGTAGGACGATTATCCAAGACTCTTTTAGCTTCATCTAGGAAGGGACAACGGTGGATGGCATGATCACCTTCACACAGTCTACAAGGAAATTTAGATCTTCCTTTTTGTCCATTGACTTCATTTTCACTAGTTGACGTTGTACTTTCAACATGATCGTTAGAGGTTGAGGACACTGAATTGTGCAAGTGGGGAGACGAGTCCCTTAAGATCCATGGGATGCAAGGACAATCTCTATGATAGTGGTCCCCTTTGCAAATGACACATGGGGATTTAGGTTTGGATGGTGCAGTGTGTGGACTTTTTCTAGACGATGCTTGGTTGCCCCCTTCTGCCATTGGCTTCTTCTTCTTCTTCTCCTTCCCTTTCTTCTTCTTCTTAGTTACTTGGTTTTTAGCTTCACCAAGTGAAGAGGAAGAAGGAGAGGGAGAAACAAATGAAGTAGAAGGTTGGGGGCTAACTATAGTATCATCCGGTTGCTAATTTGATTGCTCAGGAATCACGGTGCTTTGAACGACAGAGGTCGAGAAAAGCCATACTGGCAGGCCAATTATCAGTCCTGGAAGAGACAATGTGGCCATATGAGGTGCACCAACATCTCCCCAAGAAGAGAAAGGACTAGGATTTCCCCCAAGGGGAAATCCTTGGTTGGTGGACTCCATTTTCTCAACCTAAGATCAACGAGGGAACATGATGTTATTCTGATATAAAATAAATTTTATGACGCTTTGACACAACTTTCTTTTTCAATTTTTAAGAGTCGAGAAAAAGCTAAAGATGACTCTAGTCACCTTTGATTTTTAATGAGCTTGAAGTGACAAGTGCTCAGATGGACCTTTTCTTTTAAGGAGTCTGAAAAGGAACAAAAGTGACTACTCTGGAAATCTAGATAGAGGGATTATCAAACCAATCGCAAAACTGCAGAATACTTTTTTACAGTACGACAGTCAATCTTCCCGAATGTTGTTTTCAGTGCATTGTAATCGATAGGGCGGCAGAAACGACTTCCTAAGGATAAAGGATATAGCCTATTGTGGTATCCTAATATATACTCGACGGTACGTGGGAGCACAAGTCCGTACTAGCACTTGTCGTCTCAAAGAGGAGGAATCACCCAACCTATGATGAAAGCGATAGTTACCAAGCTTTACGACGCCGGAATACGTCTCTAGCCTAGACTTCTAAACGTTGTGCGTTAGGTTCCAAAGCATTTTTATGTTCATTGAAATTTATTTTATAGTTGATCTTTCTTAAAAAGTTTTCCTTTAAAGTTCACCACGTGATGTAGATATACAATTCCTAAATATGCAATCTAATATGATAAACAGTCGTTTATTTCTCTTTTTGCAATGAAAATCCTAGCTACTAAGGAAAGAGAGGTGAAATTCTTTCAACATAGAGTAGAGAGCACACACTAAGATGCACTATCCTAAATCAATCTCCACAAGAAGTCTAAATGCAAATGCACATGCATGTATTTGTTTTTCCGTTTTCTTAATGTGTGAATGACAAAAAGAATGCTAAGTACAGATCTGAACTATCCTTCTTTCAAAGCGACAGTACTAACAATTTTCTTTTCAAAAAACGAAAGGAAGACTAAGATGACACTTTGCAATTTTGAATTGAAAACTGCTTTCGACACTTGAAATACTATTAATTCAAATCAAATACAAGAGCAAAAGTGTAATCAAATATAAAAAAGAGGAGGATTCTTTTCTTTGACTGAAAACAACACTTGCGACACTTTCAAATCAAAAGATGAGAGTTTGATTAAGCTACTGTTTTCCAAGGAGAACTATAAATGACAAAAAATACATATAAACATTCACAATTCTTCATACAATGGAGGCTGAATAATGCAAAGGAAGCAAGTTTCAACAGTGATATACTGATCACAGACAACAAAACTACTGAATAAAGCTGAAGACAATGAAGAAAAAACCAAAATCTGGAGGCATAAACAGTCTTATCTGATCATCGCACCTATAACACAGGGAAACATTGATGCATCTCACCTACAACACATGGGAGGTGCGATGCATACAGACTATCAAAGGGAGACAGTGCGATGGTCTAGGGACGAGACTGGGCTTGGGTTTTGCTCACAGTTTGTAGCTTAGTTTAGGAATTTAGGCTGAGCTAATGATAGTCAGTAAATACAAAGCATAGGGGCGGATCTAATGAGGTTACTTGAGCTACCATCAGGGAACTTAGGATGTTTGCAAGTCAGATGTTTAATTCATAAACTAACCTAGAGATTGATTGAAGCAATGTTTATCTACTTTGCAGTTGCATAGCAAAATTAGTTCGAAGTCTAGCTGGCTTAACTTCAGGCTCCGTTTGTAGTTTATAAAGAAAACAAATTAGAAACAAGAAAACAAGCTATTCGCTCCACAGCGGAGTCGCCATTTTGTTATCGAGAAAACTAGTGTCCATTCAGAGCTGTTAGTCCCACTAAGACGAGTAGCTATCTTAGAAACAAACAAACTAAAGTCACTTGTGTTTTCCTTTATGAGAAATAGATGAGAGAGAAGCAAAGAGTACCAACCTCAGTCTTTCTCTTGGCTCCTTGCTTGTTTCCTCTC
>APFE031155452.1:22842-54759 GCA_000404065.3 Pinus taeda | reverse complement strand
ATCTCTAGGATGAGGGATCCATATATAGATGTTTGCAGGTGGGTGAGTCAGCTTCTAGGATTTTGATTAGTGTCATATATTTGATAGTTCTTGGTTCCACTTGGATATTTCATGATCTCTTACTCATCCCTAGGCGAATTCATAGAAGCAAGTGTCATAGGAGAAGTTTCTGGAAGATTCCATGATCATCCACCTTGCAAGCTGTCTCTGCCATTTGTCTACTCTCACCCATCGCACCCTATAGAAGGGATTTTTAGTATGCAGCGCACCCCCCGTGTGCATTAGGTGGGATGCATCACACCTTGACAATGGAGCAGGTGAGATGGTCCAGTTTTGACCAGTTCTGAGCAGTTTTTCATGGAGAACTTTTGGGAGATGATGTAATCAGCTGACCTTGTTCCTTTAGGGTATGAAACAACACTTTTAGGGGCTTAGAAGCCCTTGGTTTATGGACATATAAGATTGGGTTTGCAGTTTCCAAATATGTCTATAACAAGTACCATCTTTCTTCTTCACAAATAATAACAGTGCGCCCTATTATAGCCTAGATTGACCTTAGGCTGAAGGAAGACAATCCTAGGATAACCACAAACCAAGCTTAACTTGGTAGCTAGCCCTACCAGGTCAGGAGAGGGCTCTCTCCTTATAAATCTCGGTCAAAATGACAGGATCATGAATCAATATTTTATGCTAGGTATAGTAGCTCTAGGGTTTTGATTCATTTTGTTGGTTTTGTGCTGGATCAGATGGAGCTAGGCAATTTGGGTCTAGGAAATTAGGTTGGGATGCATGGTGTTCTATGGGGCAAGGTAGGTATAGGCTTTGGCACTTGAAATCTAGTGAGGTGGGATGTCTAAGACTAGTGAGGAGCTAAGGAGGGCATGTAAAGATCATGTATCCTTCTCAAACAATAGAAAACATAGAATACTAAATGGTTTCCCAAGGTAGAGCATTGTAAACAATGAATTATACCTATCTATCTTGATATAATTAAGTTAGAAGCAATGAAATAGATTGTGGCATACATAAAACATGTGAAAAACTGATAGCAAAAGAAGAAACTATGCAAAAGCACCATACCACAAGTATCCCATAAAAATAGCCATAACTCCTTTTAATTTCCTTGCCAAACTGCTTACAATGATGTACAATATTGTTCAGAGGATCCAAGTGAATCAAACCCTTGAAAATGAGAAAGAAAATACATAATATAGACATCAAAACCACTCATCCTGACCATCAGGGGTTGAATCCATGAGAAGAGGGGTGGTTTCAACCATTTCCAAACAAGAACCAGGAATATAGGCAATCAAACAACTTGTCTCTATAAGTAGGGAAACTAATTCATTTGCTCCAAAACCACCTCTAAGTAATGAATCTACCCTCTAACACTTTTTTACCATCACAATTAAATACCATGTCATCAATTACATCAGTAAAAATAACCATGAGGAGAGAGGAATCAGATTCCGGTCAACACAGGAGAAATTTTGATTTTCTGGGCAAAATGGTCAAAAGCGCAGTGCCACTGGCCAAAAGTGCAGCTCCACTTTCAGCTCACCTTTGGAGGCCTTCCCCTTAGCCAAATTGAGCCCATGATAACTCATTGGAAATATCTTCAAGTCTATTTTCTAGAACACTTGGAATTTTGTAATTTGGAGGTCATTTCCCCCCTCAAATCTTGAATCTCCGAAGACTGCTTCTGTGTGTCCAAAAGGAGGCAGAGAGGTCATTTTTTGGTAGTTTTTGGACCTTTTGGTGACCTAGATTTGCTCAAAAATTGCTAAAAATTTTTAGGATGCATGCCCTCATCCTCCTGAATCCAAATATGCAAACTTTTCATCCATCTGATGCTCCAGGGAAAAGCGGAACACCGGTGGCGTTGCGCTTCTGGGCAAAATTTCTGTGTTTAAAATTACAAAATTGTAAAAATGCAAAATTTTTCCAAATTTTTCCTAAATTTTGCATGGGACACCACCATAAGCTGCTTTGATGGGAAAGGGAGGCTTCAGCCAACATTTCCAATCTATCTTTCTCTTTCTTTCCCTCTAAGGCTCTCCTCAACCTAGCTTTTAGCTTCCTAATCCTCATATTGCAGATTCTGTTGCAGGTCATGTAATGGTAGGCCATGCATAGGAGCATTTTATTATCCCGTTTTGCTTTCTCAATTAGTCTTTGAAGATGTATGTTGAACCTCTCAAGCCATGTTTCCCTATCCTTTTCAATCTCTTACTCAATAGGAGTAAACTTGACATGAGTCTCTTTAGCCATTTGCTTGTTTGCTTTGATCATTTGCAGCTCCATGAGGACTTTCTTGTCACTCAATTGTTTGTTTTCTTGCTCTAAATATTTGATGATTAACTTGAATCTCTCTAAGTTGTTCTCCAAGGATTGTATTTCAGGTTCTCTTTCTTGAATGATGAGGTCTTTGATGGTGTTTTCATCCTGAGCCTCCAAGTCAATAATGCCACTTCCATTATGAGTGAAGTGTTGTTGTGGCTCCTCATGCTCAATAAGGTAAAAATCTCTTTCCTCCTCATCACCAAGATCTTCCTCTTACACCTTTTCCTTGCCTTTTCTCAACTGCTCAACTTGTACCTATTTTTTTGATGTAGAAGGAAAAGCCCGTTCCACACCTTGTGGAGCAAAAATTTGCCTGTCGACTGATGATGAAGGAGAGGCCCCTTCCACACCTTGTGGAGCAAAAAATTGCCTAGCAGCTGTAAAAAGTCTCCTTGTGCCTCTCTGATACGTTAAATATTCTCGCACCTTAGAAATTTTGGTTTTCTTGACCTCTTCCCTTGGTTCTTCATGGCTAGAAGGCCACCTTCTTCTTGATGCACTGGTGAAGGGATTTGTGGACCTTTGAACATCTCATGAGCAATAAAAGTCTCCCAAGGAATGTTAAGAAGATTGAGATGATAAAGAACAATGATTTTGATCAAAGAATAATGGTAGATACTGTTCAACTACTGAGGGTATGGTTTACTCTGCACAATGTGAGCTATCTTATCAATATTTCTAAACAAGAAATATGGGAGATTTATCATTCTTACCCTAGTGAAATGCATGAGGAGTCTGATATGGTAAGCATATAACCGGGAGAATCTACCTTCACAAGTGAAATACTTGATGATAATCCTCATCAAACGAACATACGTGTTCAACAAAAATTTAAAGGGGAAAAGCCTCTTCACCTGGTTTCTATATTGAGGCTTGATGTAAGGTTCATAGTAATCCTCATCAATATCATGACCCTTGTACCATTTTTCACCAACTTTAGGGATTTTGGAGGCCTCTGAAATGACAGCTGGTGATATTATAAAGGTTACTTTGGTAAGTGTCAGCTCGTTGTTATGTAGATGAGTCGCAAAAAGTCTGGCCAACTCATGGTGACTCATGGTGAAACTGAACTCTTTCCACAATTTCACAAAATTCAAAACATGCTTGATGTCTAAAACAAGAAACTGCAAGTGGGAAAGCCTGTAATTCCCTCAAACTAGCGGGCTCCTCTCTGATGATTCTTCCTCCTTTATGAGGTTTCCTTTTTTGTCTATGTCTCTCCATGGAGTTGTCACTAAGTGTCTCTTCTTCATACTCATAACACTATCACTATCCATGTTTTCCTTTGGCTTGAACAATACGGTTATATATGGATAGTGTTATGGATAATGGTGTGGAGGAATGTAGTGGGCATAATGTATGGATGAGAGAGTTTGGAAAAATGTATGTGTGAGGGGGATTTTGGGAGAAATAAGAAGTGGATAGGGTAGGAAAACAATAGTAGAGATGATGGTTTTAGTTCATGAGGTAAATTATAGGAAAACTAGGGTTTTGATCTTGGAGATGAAAAACCACAAAAACTTGATATAAAAACCCTAGACCACAAGAGATATTAGTTTACTTACTTGCAAAATAGGGAAAATTGAAGAAATGTGGTGGAATTTGGCTAGTTGAGGTGATTTGGGGCTCTGTTGGGCAAAGCACAATGCTTCCTACAGGAGTGCAGTGCCTATCTCAAAGCGCATCACCTGTGTATTTTTACACTGCAAAAATTCTCCAGAAGCACAACACCAGCTTCAAAGCACAACGCCACCCCTTAGAAGTGCAGCGTTGCTCCAAATTCTCCATAAGTGCAACAATTTGCTATGTTTGCTCAAGAACACTTGAAAATCGACCTTTGCTCTCTTCTTAATTCTATAATATTCAATAGTGACACAATGGAATGAAAAATAGGAGGATGATTTTATATGGTTTCACCTTTTGATTTTTATTTTTATTTTATTTTTTTTATTTTATTTTATTTTATTTTATTTTATTTTATTTTATTTTATTTATTTTATATTTATTTTATTTATTTTATTTTATTTTATTTTATTTTATTTTATTTATTTATTTATTTATTTATTTTTATTTATTTATTTTTATTTTTTTTTTTTTTTTTTTTTTTATTTTTTTTTTTTTTTTTTTTTTTTTTTTATTTTTATATTTTTTTTTTTTTCGAGTGTGTTTCCTTTTTTCTTGCAAGTGGACTAATGCTCTAGATTACTTTGGTTTTTGCAGTGGCAGATGTTTCGCAACATCACAAGCTTTAGGAGGAGCTTGGGAACAAATATTACATATAGAAACAATAAAATTACATAATGAAGAAAGATAAAAAACAATAATACTCTGTTTTCACCTCAAAACAAGCTTTGAGGTGAGAACTACATTAAGCTTCTCCACTGATAAATTATGATTTTAAAAATGATTATTAGTCTCCTCAATGATATCCTTGCTGATCATTATTGGCATGAAATAATTGATTTTGACCATGATAAAACCCTAAAACCTAAAGACACCAAACCCTAAGACCTAATAAGATAAACTATAGAGTAAACCATGAACCATGACTAAAATATGAAAGAGGATCAGAAAGTACAATTTATGAGGAGAAAAACTGGATGTAAATCCTACCATCAGTGGATCCATGACATAATGGAATGACTCATTAGTATGGGACTCCTACTATGAGATACAAAAGAGAGAATTTTGATCACTGATGGTAGTGTGAAGACTCTAACACTAACATTGGCTCCAATGGAGATGTTAGCTCCTTGGAGGTGCCAAGAACACCGTAGACTAGTAGCCTTATCCATTGGGAAATGAATTCAACCTCTTCAAAAGAAAATGGAAACTAACTCATGACTCAAACTGTGACTAGAAACTGATTTAAACACACAAACCTCACACAAATCATTTAACTTTATAGCCTTCACCTTGGGCCCCAAGCTAAAATGACTACGTACTTGGAAATCTTGCAATGAAAGGGAAAATGGTATATACAATGACCATATCATGATTTTAGAAATCACCTCAGAAGTAGTAGTGCTTCAGGAGCATACCATTTACTGGCCCTCCTGGACAATCCTGACCATCCATATCCTTGAGAAAAAAAGACATTTTTTCCTCTATATGCTGCAATCTTATAGGGTCCTTTCCAAAAGTTTTCAAACTTTCCGTGCTTTCCTTTGTCCTCATTCCGAGCATCCCATAGCAGCACTACATCCTCTAGTTGGAATTTATCTTCTTTCGTTTTCCGATCATAGATTTTCTTGATCTTTTCCTACAATTTGAAAGTGTTTTGGAAAACTTCATCCCTTCTTTGTTGCAGATGAATCATCTGATTGATTCTTCGTTGAAAGTCATCCTCTTCACTACCAGCCTCCTGTACAAGTCTCACAACCAGAACCACAAGAGATGTTGGAAAAACTGTGTCAATGCCATAAACTAATTCAAATGGAGACATACCTATGGATTTTCTTCTGGCTCACTCTGTCAGCCCACAAGGCATTAACCAACTTCCTGTGCCAACTTTTGTTGTTTGCTTCCAGCATCTTCTTGATGATGTTCAGCAAAGACTTATGGGATGATTCAGCTAGACCATTTCCCTATGGGTAATATGTTGTAGAATGACCCAAAGTAATCTTATACTTATTGAAAAATTTGATCATCTTCTTTGATTTGAATGTGGCTCCATTATCTGTGATGATTTTACTAGGACAACCAAAATGAGATAAAATATTTGATTCTAAAAATTGGATGATTACCATACCTATGGCTTGTCTAGTTGGAATTGCTTCAATCCACTTGGTAAAGTAGTTGGTTGCTGTTAGGATCCATTTGTGCTGCACCGATGATGTTGGATGAATTTCCTCGATGAAATCGAGCCCCCACTGCTGAAATGGTGCATTGACTTCAACTGGTTTTAGAGGAAGAGGAAACAATTTTCCTTTCCCTTGAAAGACCTGACATTAATGATAGCTCATGACTGTTTTGTAAACATATGAAAATAAAGTCGACCAATAGTAACCTGCTCTCAACACTTTGTTTGCCATTGTCTTCTAGAACAAGTGACCACCACAATCACCTTTATGAAATTCATACATCACCTGCTGCGCCTCATCTTCTACAAGACAATTAAGTAATACTCCTCCCAGATCTTTCCAATAAAAAACATTATTTAGAATGTAGAATTTTGCAACTTTAAGTTTTAGAGATCTACCTTTTTTCTTTGTCATCCTCAAAGGTGGTGAGAGGTGCTGAAGTACATACACTATGTCTGAATACCATGGTGACTGAAGACACATTTTAGACACTTGAATCAGAGAACCTTCTTATTCGTCTTCTAACATGGCTGCAATGAGATTTATATCTAAAGCATGCAGATTTGATTCTGCCATTAACCTTGCTAGGCCTTTTCCTTTGATCAACTTTGTAGGCTTAATCTCCAGATCGTATTCCAACATTGCTACAATCCATTTTCCCCGCCTTCCTTCTGGATCCGTTTGTATTAGCACATCCTTTACTGCTGCGTTAGGAATGTAAGCTATGATATGTGAGTGCAAAATATACACTCTGAAATCCTTCAAATCTTTGACAAGAGAAAGAGTCTGTTTTTCAATTATGTTGTACCGCAAAGCAACATCTCTAATGGTTCTTCTGAAAAATGCAATGGGATTCCCCAACTGATCTTTCTTTTGCATCAATACTTTAACAATGGTATGGTCGGATGCAAATGAAAATATGATGAAATCTTGCATATAATCGGGACTAATCAAAACCGGGGTTGTAGATAAAGCATACTTTACCAAATTAAATGACTTCATAGCATCCTCCGTCCATTTTACCACGCTGTCCTTCTTTAGCATATTAGTTATTTCTCTTAAATTCTCAACTAGATTGGGTACAAATCTATGTAAGAAATTCATCTTACCATTAAAAGCTTGTATTTCTTTCTTGTTTCGAGGAAAATCTATTTGCTGAATTGCCTTCACCCTTGAAGGATCAATGCTAATGCCTTCTTTTGAGATAATATGACCAAGCAACTTTCCTTCATCCATGGGGAAGAGAATTTTCTTAGGATTTAGAGATATCCCGAACTTCCTACATCTTTGAAACTCAATTTCTAAATGGTGAAGATGCTCATCATTGGAACTTGAAAACACTGTCAAATCATCTAAATATACAACCAAAAATACATCCTTTTCATTCGCAAAAGTGATTTCCATTGCACGCTGAAATTTGGCTCCAACGTTCTTCAAACCGAAGGGAATTTTAGCATAATGAAAAATTCCCCAAGGTGTGGTAAATGCAGTTTTGTCTCGATCATCTTGATGCACAAGAATCTGATTATAACTTGAAGACCCGTTGAGTAGTGGCATACGATATGCTCCGACCACTCTCTGCAGAACATGATCCATCTTCGGAAGTGGGTAATTGTCCTTCAAAGACACCTTATTAAGGTTCCAAAAATTGATACACAATTTGATTTCTCCGGTCTTCTTTCGTACCGGAACGAGGTTCGAAATCTAGTCAGAAAATCTGATTGGGACAATGGTACCAACTTTGAATAGCATTTTTACCTCTTTTTCAATGGAAGGTAGTAAATTGGGATTGATTCCTCTCAGCTTCTGTCTGAATGGCTTCTAATTTGGCTTGATGGGAATAGTGTGCTGAATTATATCTTTGTCATACACCTTCAGATCTGAATAATCCCAGGAAAATGCATCGGAAAATTCAGATAACAATCTAACATATTTAGACTTTACCTCAGGAGTTAATGTTTTGGACAATTTCACAAACTTAGGCTTATCTGTTGTTCCAATATTAACATCCTCAACACCTTTGTTCATAGGCACCACGCTTAGATTTCTAGCTACATCATCTTGATTGAAAAGTTCTTCTAAAGGTATGAGACCTTTAGGAATAATGTTGTCTTTTAGCTGCAATATCTCCATTTGATTCACTTCAATTTCTGGTTCATCGGTATCATAGTCAACATCTGTGGAAGCATCCTTGTAGTTTCCCTCATTCTGCAAAAAAGTGTTGATCTCCTTATCGTCCCAAAACACTTGCCAATACCTTAAATTGTCTAGAACAAGAGGCCGATGTTTGACATGAATTTCAAACTTGTTGCTGGAGTTCATTGGGATCTTTAAATTGCTGGCAGCAGTGGGGAGTGAATCTGCAATAACATTTTGAGTTCGAGGGACAATTGTCAAGGTATAATAAGGAAACATTCTCAAAATGTTTAGAACTGCATTTCGTTAAGCTCTCATCTGCGGGTGTTTTTCTTGATACTCTCCCTTTACCTGTTTGATTACCAACTCCGAATCTCCATAATCTGAAATACTTTTAGCATTAATCTTCTTCAAAATTTTGAGACTTGCAATCAAGGCTTCATACTCGGATTCATTGTTAGAGCAGTGAAAATCCAATTTGTAAGAACATACTCTAACATTGCTAGGGACTTTGTCAGGCTGGAAAGCAAGGCTGCGAATCCAAATCCCTATGCCAACACCATCCTTACACATGGCTCCGTTAAAATCCATGCTCCAAAAACCTGCCTCTTCTTCTAGATGCTGAAATTCTATTTCCTTCCCTTCCTTACTTTGACTGTTTTTTTCACTTTTCTATTGTTCACTGTCTTTTTGCTGCTATAGATATGTAGACTGCTCAGAAGTACTTGCGATTTTATGTCTTTCTTTATCAAGGGTTTCTCTAATTTTTTTTGAAATCTCCATAACATCTTCTACTTCAACTAACTGACTATGAACATCATTCAAACCACTATCTGAATATAGTACAAATGACTCTAAATATGTATGTACAACATTAATTGGATCATTAAGCGGTTTCCCCTTGCTAGTAATCATGTATTTCATTTTCTTCTCCCTGTATAATTTTCTCAATTGGCCAAACACGAGAATGGTAGCATAAGAGAAATCAAGTTGTAAAGTTCCTTTTAGCTTTGCACCCCATGACCTGGACAAAAGCATACCAAACTGTGGTGGAATTTCCGCAACAACCACATCCATCAGAACATTCTTGGCTGGGATTTGGTCTAAAGATACCACCAAGTCTTTGATAAGACCAATACAATGGACCCTACTCAAAAGAGTACAGGTCATGATATTTTCGAGTAATTTCAAGGCCCAGTTTCTCCATAATGGCTTTTGGCATCAGAGAATGGGAAGCTCCAAAGTCAAAGATGGCATTGTGGAGGACATACTCATGTAATCTGAGGCTTATATAAAGTGGAGGAACTTCACTATCCTCAGACTAACGTTTTAAGGTAGGGCCAAAAATGAGCTCAGGGTGATCAGCAGATAAAGGATCTATATGCAAAATTTTGGACACCTGGTGTTTATAGCTGTTGTTCTTAATCAAATCAGTCAAAGGAATTGAAACTTTTAATTTAGCAATCTCATTTTATAAACTAAAAGCTGAAACTTTATCTACCTCTTTGACTGGAAGGTCTTTCTTTTCAGCTTTTTCTTTTGTTGCACTTTGCTGATTGTTCTTCTCGTTTGCAATGCTATTCACGGATGGTCCTTTGCAGGAAGTCAGATCAGCAGGCTCTTTCCCTTTCTTCTGAATGTTTGAGGAGTCATTTTTGGGTTGCGCTTCCTTTCTCTTTTGAATTGGAATGACTGTTACATCTCTGTTTCTCAATGAATATTGCTTATGTTGTGTTGTCAATGCATTCATATATCCTCGTTGATAATCATCCTACTCATCCTCTAAAACTGCCTCATTTGCTAGTATGTAATTTTCATCCCTTTGGGTATCTAGAACCTTTGAATATTCTTCATCTTCCATCAGAAAGATGGGAAAACCATCAGCAGTAAAGAAATGATTTGCCTCAACCACCGGATCATCATCATCTTCATCCTCTATTCCATGCACATAGTTTTGTTGCGGAGGAGTTTTGACGTGCTTCTGTTGCGCTGACTGATCTTGTGCCTTTTGCTCCCTTTGTTTAATCCTGAATTGGGGCTGCTACTACCCTATGAAGTTTGGATTCTTGATTGGTGTTTCAGGTTTATTTGCAACCGTCAACCGGTCAAACATCTTCTTAATTTTCCAGAGTAAATTATCTGCCTTAACATCTGAGGAAGATGCTTCTTCTTTTATAGTCACGTTCTTTTCAGATTTCATCCTTGCTCTTTTGGTTAGCAGATTGGATTCTACACTCACAATGTTGTTCTTCATATATTCAAGTGTGGTAGGATCTTTTTCTCGTAATTGATATGCCATATCAGTACCGAAACTGTCTGGAAATTTGATCAATGCTAACCGCATCAGTGGTTTAATGTAAGCTAGAATAGCATTATAAACTTATTGAAACTTACATAGTAATCTTGCACACTTTCACCCGCATTCCTTTTGATATTTTCATACTCAGATAAAATTTGGAGTGGGTTCTTCTTTAACTCCCACCGGTCTAGGAATTGTTTATGCAAAATCGGTAAAGTATTGATAAAGGCCACTGGTAAGGCTCAGAACCATTTCCGAACCTCACCTCCAAAACTTTGTACAAATAATCTAATGGTCACAATTCCAACATGTACCTCATGAAGGTCAAAGAAGTCGTTCATCCTGTAAACATCATGTTGCACTTAATAATTTGAGTGGCATCGAAATGAGGTATCTTACTTTGGTAATCATCAGGCATATCATCCAGATTCTGAGGTAGAACAAGGGGTGCATATCAGGCAACCATGACTTGAGGTGGATTTGAAAATGATGTTGGGGTAACTGGGGGATTTGAGACAACAAGGGGAGTTGATGTAACATAGGTGATGGGTGTTTGAGGGGTAGTGATAGGCTGATGAGGGAGTGAAGGTATGAATGGAGATGAGGGATGATTTTTAGAAGTGTGGGTAAATAATGGTGAAGTAAAAGATGTTGAGGATGTTTCAGAAAGTTCAGGGAGTGTATCAATGGTAAGGGATGACTGAGGGGAGTTCAGAAGGTTTCAGTTACTTGACAAGTTGGCTCGTTGGATTTCAAGTTCTCTGGTGAATTCTGGATCTGGGACTATGTCCAGTAGTTCACTATCAAATGTGGTTCTAAACAGAGAGAGACCAAAATACTCGTCAAAAGGGATGTCTTCAAGGAACAACCATTTAGCAGGGTATGAATGAGATTTAAAAAAAGGTCTAGGGCTTGGTGAACTTTCTTGTTTGAGTATTCGTGGAATGAGATTAGGATTTTCAAATACAGGAGGAGGATCCAGATCGGGATTGGACCTTGTGTATCTTCTTGAAGCCAGTGTGTCCGAATTATCAAGATTTTCTTATTGCTTTACAATTTTCCAATTTTTAGCCTAATGAATTCTAAACTTATCATCCAAAAGTTCAAAACTTCTTAGTAATACTGGGGTGTATTGAGATTTTTTCCCCAGCATGGTCGCCACTATGTTAGATCCTAGATTAACCTTAGGCTAAAGAAAGGCAATCCTAGGATAACCACAAACCAAGCTTAACCTGGTAGTTAGCCCTACCAAGTCGGGAGAGGGCTTTATCCTTATGAATCTCGATCAAAATGACTGGATCATGAATCAATATTTTATGCTAGGTATAGTAGCTCTAGGGTTTTGATTGATTTTGTTGGTTTTGTGCTAGATCAGATGGAGCTAGGAAATTTGGGTCTAGGAAATTAGGTCGGGATGCAACGTTTTCTATGGGGAAAGGTAGGTATAGGCTCTGGCACTTGAAATCTAGCGAGGTGGGATGTCTAAGACTGGTGAGGAGCTGAGGATGGCATGTAAAGATCATATATCCTTCTCAAACAACAAAAAACATAGAATACTGAATGGATTCCCAAGGTAGAGCACTATAAACAATGAATTCTACCTATCTATCTTGATATCGTTCAGTTAGAAGCAGTGAAATAGATTATGGCATACATAAAACATGTGAAAAACTTATAACAAAAGAATAAACTATGCAAAAGCACCATACCAAAAGTATCCCATAAAAATAGCCGCAACACCTTTTAATTTCCTTGCCAAACTGCTTACAATGATGTATAATATTGTTCAGAGCATCCAAGTGAATCTAACCCTTGAAAATGAGAAAGAAAATACATAATATAGATAACAAAACTAGTCATCCTGACCATCAGGGTCGAATCCATGAGAAGAAGGGTGGTTTCAACCATTTCCAAACAAGAACTAGGAATATAGGCAGTCAAACAACTTGCCTCTATAAGTAGGGAAACTAATTCATTTGCTCCAAAACCACCTCTAACTTATGGATCTACCCTATAACAATATTTTACCATCACAATTACATACCATGTCATCAATTATATCAGTAAAAACAACCATGAGGAGAGAGGAATTATATTCCAGTCAAAACAGGAGAAATTTTGATTTTCTGGGCAAAATGGTCAAAAGCGCAGCGCCACTAGCCAAAAGCACAACGCCACTTTCAGCTCACTTTTGGAGGCCTGCCCCTTAGCCAAATTGAGCCCATGATAGCTCATTGGAAATATATTCAAGTCTAGTTTCTATAACACCTAGAATGTTGTAATTTGGAGGTAATTTGACTGCTCAAAACTTGAATCTCCCAAGACTGCTTCTGTGTGTCCAAAAAGAGGCAGAGAGGTCATTTTTGGTAGTTTTTGGACCTTTTGGTGACCCAAATTTGCTCCAAAATTGATGAAAATTTCCAGGATTCATGTCCTCATCCTCCTGAATCCAAATATGAAAACCTTTCCTCCATCTGATGCTCCAGGGAAAAGCGCAGCGCCACCGACACTGCGCTCCTAGGAATAATTTCTGTGTTTAAAATTACAAAATTGCAAAAATGCAAAAACTTTTCCAAATTTTTCCAAATTTGAAATGAGACACTACCATCAACTGCTTTGATGGGAAAGGGAGGCTTCAGCCAACATTTCCAATCTATCTTGGTCTTTCTTGCCCTCTAAGGCTCTCCTCAACCTAGCTTTTAGCTTCCTAATCCTCATATTGCAGATTTTGTTGCGGGTCATGTAATGGTAGGCAATGTGTCAGAGCATTTTCTTATCCCGGTTTGCATTTTTAATTAGTCTTTGAAGACGTATGTTGACCCTCTCAAGCCATGTTTCCATATCATTTTCAATCTCTTTCTCAATAGGAGTAAACTTGACATGAGCCTCTTTAGCCATTTTCCTGTTTGCTTTGATCATTTGCAGCTCCATGAGGACTTTCTTGTCACTCAATTGTTTGTTTTCCTTCTCTAAATATTTGATGATGAACTTGGCTCTCCCTAAGTTGTCTGCCAAGGATTGTATTTCAGCTTCTCTTTCTTGAATGATGAGGTATTTGATGGTGTTTCATCCTGAGCCTCCAAGTCAATAATGCCACTTCCATGATGAGTGAAGTGCTGTTGCAGCTCCTCATGCTCAATAAGGTAAAAACCTCTTTCCTCCTCATCAAAAAGATCTTCCTCTTGCACCTTTTCCTTGCCTTTTCTCAAACGCTCAACCTGTACCTGTTTTTTTGATGTAGAAGGCAAATCCCCTTCCATACCTTGTGGAGCAAACATTTCCCTGTGGACTAATGACGAAGGCAAGGCCCCTTCCACACCCTGTGGAGCAAACACTTGCCTAGTAGCCGCAAAAATTCTCCTTGTGCCTCTATGATATGTTAAATACACTAGAACCTCAACAATTTTGGTTTTCTTGACCTCTTCCCTTGGTTCTTCATGGCTAGAAGGCCCACCTTCTTCTTGATGCACTGGTGAAGGGACCTGTGGAACATTGAACATCTCATGAGAAATTAAAGTCTCCCAAGGAATGTTAAGAAGACTGAGATGATCAAGAATAATGATTTTGATCAATGAATAATGGTATATATTGTTCAACTGCTGAGGGTATGGTTTACTCTGCACAATGTGAGCTATCTTATCAATATTTCTAAACAAGAAATATGGGAGATTTATCATTCTTAACCTGGTGAAGTGCATGAGGAGTCTGATATGGTAAGCATATAACTGGGAGAATCTTCCTTCACAAGTGAAATACTTGATGATAATCCTCATCAAAAGAACATACCTATTCTCCAAAAATTTAAAGGGGAAAAGCCTCTTCACCTGATTTTTGTATTGAGGCTTGATGTAAGGTTCATAGTAATCCTCATCAAGATCATGACCCTTGTACCATTTTTCACCAACATTAGGGATTCTGGAGGCCTCTGAAATGACAACTGGTGAATTGTAAAGGTTACTCCAGCAAATGTCACCTCATTGTTATGTATATGAGTCACAAAAAGTCTGGCCAGCTCATGGTGAAACTGAACTTTTTCCATCATTTCAAAAAATTCAAAACATGTGTGATGTCTGAAACAAGAAACTGCAAGTGGGCAAGCTTGTAATTCACTCAAACTAGTGGGCTCCTCTCTGATGATTCTTCCTCCTTTATGAGGTTTCCTTTGTTGTCTATGTCTCTCCATGGAGTTGTCACTAAGTGTCTCTTCTTCATAATCATAGCACTATCACTGTCCATGTTTTCCTTTGGCTTGAACAATATGGTTATATATGGATAATGGTATGGAGGAATGTAGTGGGCAGAATGTATGGATGAGAGAGTTTGGAAAAATGTATGTGTGAGGGGGATTTGGTGAGAAATAAGAAGTGGATATGGTAGGAAAACAATAGTAGAGATGAGGGTTTTAGTTCATGAGGTAAATTGTAGGAAAACTAGGGTTTGCCCTAGAAACTAGGGTTTTGATATTGGAGATGAAAAACCACAAAAACTTGATATAAAAACCCTAGAACACAAGAGATATTAGTGTACTTACTTGCAAAAGATGGAAAATTGAAGAAATTTGGTGTAATTTGGCGATTTGAGGTGATTTGGGGCTTTGCTAGGCAAAGCGCAGCGCCTCCTACAAGAGCATAGTGTCTGTCTCAAAGTGGAGCGCCTGTGTATTTTTACACTGCAAAAATTCTCCAGAAGTGCAGCGCCGGCTTCAAAGCACAATGCCACCCCTCAGAAGTGCAACGTCGCTCTAAATTCTCCAGAAGCACATCACTTTGCTATGTTTGTTCAAGAACACTTGAAAATCGACATTTGCTCTCTTCTTGATTCTTTAATCTTCAATAATGACACAATGGAATGAAAAATAGGAGGATGAGTTTATATAGTTTCACCTTTTGATTTTTTGCTTGTGAAATCCACTTTTGTAATGTCTATTTGTCTTTTAAAATGTTCTGTTTTTTTTCAAGTGTATTTCTCTTTTGCTTGCAAGTGGACTAATGCTCTAGATCACTTTTATTTTTGTTGTGGCAGATGTTTGGCAACATCACAAGATTTAGGAGGAGCTTGGGAACAAATATTACATATAGAAACAATAAAATTACATCATGAAGAAAGAAAAAAAACAATAATACTCTGTTTTCACCTCAGAACAAGTTTTGAGGTGAGAACTACATTCAGCTTCTCAACTGATAAATTATGATTTTAACAATGATTATTAGTCTCCTCATATCCTTGCTGATCATTATTGGCATGAAATGACTAACTTTGACCATGATAAAACCCTAAAACCTAAAGACACCAAACCCTAAGACCTAATAAGATAAACTGCAGAGTAAATTATGAACCATGACTGAAATATGAAAGAGGATCAACAAGTACAAATTATGAGGAGAAAAACTGGATGTAAATCCTACCATCAATGAATCCATGACCTAATGGAATGACTCATCAGTATGGGACTCCTAATATGAGATGCAAGAGAGCGAATTTTGATCATTGATGGCAGTTTGAAGACTCTAACACTAACACGCCCCATTGTGATACACTTGGTCTAATGTATCCCTTATCCAACATTTCCTTCAACTATAGCTTCAACTCCACCAACTCATGTGTGCTCATCTTGCACTATGGTTTGGATGCTGGAGTTTCCCTTGGCATTAACTCAATAGAAAAGTCTACCTCCCTGTGAGGTGGAAACTCTGTATTTTCCTCAGGAAATACATCCTTGAACTGTTGTAAAACTAGGTACTTGCTTAACACATTTGCATCCTCAACTTCCTTACCTTTGCCACTAAAAATGTGCACTAAAAATAACATGCACCCTTTCCCGCGACTATGCTTTTGTTGCATTGATGTCACCATCCTAACTGATGTGCCTTTCTTCTTTCTCTACAAGACTCTTGGTTCCCCATTTTCATCCACACACTAAATTACTTTGTCATAAAAATATACCTAGTTTCTATGAAGGCACAACCAATCCATGCCAAAAATCATACTATATGATCCCAATGGTAATACATTCAATTGTGTTGCGGTAGGCATACCATTCAAATCAAATGCACAAGCTCTTACCAAATGGTGAAATCACTTCTTTTAACCTGTATCCAACTGCACTATCCAATATTTTGCATGCAATTCCTTACTCAAACCACACTTATCCACCAAGTAAGGACTAACATAGGTATAATCAGATCCAGGGTCAATCAAAATGGAAATAACTTGATTACAAAGATTACCGTCCATATCAATGATAGATGCTTGATGGTCATGCTACATATATACGAGGAACACTCTGACCAACATTGCCAATAATATATGCATCCTATGCACTATATATCCAAGGCCTATCACCCTGATACTGTGGACAATCTCTCCTGCGATGATCCCCTCCACAAGTCCAACACCACACGGGCTCCTTATTCTACTCCTTAGATCGATGTCCCTGTCCTCTATCTGATGCATTGAACTTTGTAGATAGTGAAACATTCTCTTTATTATTTGTACCACGAGGTCTTTCTCGTTTCTTGTCCCATTTTCCTTTGTTATTTGCATTACCTTTCCAGTCCAGCTTAGTCTTAGATCTGTGCTTCGATTATTCATAGAAATTCCTTAGCTTTTGAATGGGCTCCTCCAATGATATAGGCTTATTGAACTCAATACTGTCTTTGAATGTGACCAGTAATCCACTAATGAACCTTTGAATCTTGGCCTTTTCCTCTGTGAGATAAGGAACATACCTTAGTAGCTCCAAGAACCTACTAGTGTAATATTTATCTGTCATCGATCCCATCTTTAGCTCATAGAATTATTTTTCCGTGTCATCAAAGTATATATCTAACAAATACTTCTTCTTGAATAATCGCTCAAACCCATTGCAAGTCAAGTCTTCCTCATGAATACATCTAACATTCTTCACATCTTCCTAGCAAATGTCTGCTTTACCTTTGAGAGTGAATGTAGTTACTATGGATCTAATGTTCACTGAATATTCAAGAAACCTAAAGAAATTCCTCATGCCAAAAAACCATGCCTTTGCATCTTGTGCTTTCTTCATCTCTCCATCAAATGTAGGTATATTTTCTTTCTTGAACTCATATGGCAAGTATCCCCTATCATTCCTTAAGGATTATAATGATCATGATCATAGTTTCTATCTGAATCAGAACTAGAATAGTGCCTGTGTCTATCCCCTCTCCTATCCAGAGTGTTCAACAATCTTCCATCTCTAACCATGTCATCTCTATCTCACCTGTGGCCACCATGCGACTTACTACCATGCCCCATTAGTTTTTCCTCCTACTCATAGCTGATCCAAGGGGGTCCGTCATTTCAATTCTAAGAAACTCTGAAGTATCAGTACATTTACCTCTGCTTGTTTCTCTTGTGCCTGCATGATTATGTCATTATATACCTTACAACACCTTATTTCGTCCTTTAAGCTTCATAGTGTATCTGCCAAATCGGAAGAGTTCCCAACACCATACTACCCTTTTGATTCATAGGGAGAGTCTTTATAGTCTATCATCTTGCTAGCCATTTGATATTTCTTACTGCAAGGTATATCATGTCAGCTAAACTAAATCACCATAAACCAATGTACTTTAATATAGCTCGGGGAGGATACCTTGTATGTAAGATCAAAAAATCAACATTGTACATGTATAATGTAATCATGAAACCATTTAGAAACATAATACATAAGCATATAACCATGCAACCATAATTCTAGCTAGGGTCCAGTCATCAATGCATAACCTTATCAATAATGCATATCACGACCTCATGCATGACAACAACCACTGCATCACTATACACTTGACCACATGCAAACATTAACATACATAAGCAATGTGTAACCAACCATACACATGCATAAACACATGTAATCAAGTATAAATGAACAATACTTCTAACTAAACCTACAAGAATGATACATGTAACCAAGCATACAAGAATGTAACCAAACATAGAATAATGTAACCAAGCATGCAAAATAATGCATGTAAGCGATATATAACAACATGTAACCATTCATACACTCATGCTGATGCACTCCATAATGAAAACATCAACTTCCACATGACGACATCACTACAACCATGATTAACATCATGCAAATGTACTAAGCACGTACAATGCAAGTGTAAGAGACACACATGCAACTGACATGCATGCATGCATGACCAACACATCCCATCCAATTCGAGGGGTGAACCATGCTCTGATATCACTCTGTAACACCCTCCTCTCACATCTACCCAAGCAACTGACAGCCTGGGTAAACATGTGATAAAAGGCCACTATGATATGACTCAACCTCCTAAGTCACGTTAACGAAGCAGGATTGATGAAAACACACCATATAGACATTCAATATTAGCATAAGGACCCCCAGAAACCAATCCAACCTTTCTGCCAAATAGCCCCTAGGTCCCAATGAGATTTTTGACCACTTGACCTCTAGACGATCTCATGCTATGGGCATGCCAACATCTAGGGACCTTTGGACGCTCTCATAGGCCTGCAAGCCAGCGTCCAAGGATTTTTTTGCACAATGATGTCCTAGCATCCCTGGGATTTTAGCCACCTTTTCATGCCTCGAGCCTAGGTCACTGCCCATAATAGAACGACATCTTCAGAGCAGTAAGATAATATGGAAATGATGGTGCAAAAACAATTACTTGAATAATACCTTGAGTGGAAACCTACTAGCCATGACAAAAATTTCGTTAAACATATCATGAATATGTAATCTTCAGGTGTAAATAACAGGTTTGAGCATAGGGGTCTCATACTTAGCTGAGAATCTCTAAGAAACATTGATGCTTCAACACATCAACTTCCATTTAATCTATTAGGTAATAAATGCATTAACCATTCATTTACTATTAAAAACATGATGAGAGCCATACATAGCTACTATTATAAAACATATATATAACTAGGATAATAGCAACAAAAATAATAATGAAATGACAACCATATAAACCAATATAATAATCATAGTTATACAAGGAGAAATAATCTCTAATTGATAATGCAAAATCCAAACCCAAGATGGGACTTCCATGTTCCACTCGACCGTAGAATGGATGAGCCAAATATTTCTTCAACCATTCACCCCTATGCCATATTCCAAGCATGAATGTGGGATCTCTTGTAATACATTAATCCAAAACCATCAAGGGATTCCAGAGGCCAACCACCTCAACCCATCAAACAGTGATTCCACCTCATGGTCGGACACCCCAAAACCATCATCAGTTCAGTCTCTATCCTAGCCATCCAAGGCTCTAGAGTGTTTTTTCCAACCAAGGCTCTAAGACTAGTAACTCAACCCAAAACTGTCACTAGGCTCCAAAGTGCTTGTCCAACCAAGGCTCCAGGCCTAGTAACTCAACCCACCAAGGGCTCTAGAGCGTTTTTTCCAACCAAGGCTACGGGAATAGTAACTCAACCCAAGTTGTTACAAGGCTCTAGAACGTTTGTCCAACCAAGGCTATGGGAACTAGTAACTCAACCCAAGCTAAGGAAACATGAGAAACAACCAAAATTAAACACTAAAATAAACCCACAATCTCCATGGCTATCTAGGAAATGGAAAGGTTAGGCAATCCACTGTCAATCTAGGCAATCCTCCATGCCAATGACAGATAATGAACAATAATCCACATGCATATTCCATGCATGCCAAAACTAGTGAGGAAAACATACATGCAACTCGGTACTTACAAGAAAATCCCATTATAACTATTGATCCTGATGTCCTCTTGCGATTTCCTACTCTTCCTTTTCCTTCTTACTCCAAAAATCCAAGTATGCCACACCCTTCAAGAGTGCTCCAAGAAAATTCTAAGCCTCCAAGAATATGAGAGAGAGAGAGAATAATGAGAAAGCTCCAAAACTAAACTGACAAAAGGTTACCAATTGATCCTCAAAAGCCTTTTTATGAATGAGGCCTATATTTTCTTCATTTTCCATTATTTTCTTTCAATTTTCTCCTCACATGAAACTTGTGACCTTTCACCTCCCTTTTCTCCTAATTTCCATTATTTTCATAAATAAATATGCCAAAAATTCCATTTTCCTTTCCAAAGCCTTAGCCATTTCCTTTTCCACTTTCCTTAGCCATTAATCAATCACAAGTGATCCCCATCACTAGGATTTTCCCAACATTTAGCTTAGAATAAGTGTCCCATCATCCATGGGTATTGTTTTTCCTTTATTAATATTATTACATGGAATTTTAACCAAGGATGTTACAATGTTTCTTGATGTACAAAACCACATATGTTTCTTTATGAATTTTTTGTTTTGCTAATGTTTATGCATGAATATTAATGTGTTGCTTTCAACTATTTATAGTAGATAGATTGGGTATTGGAGAATTGAGAGCAATGTGGCAGGGGTGGGGGAGGGGCCAAAAGAGCTTCCACCTTCATGTGGTTGGCTTGTTTCACAAAGAATAAATTAGGATTTCAATAATCTTGGAGTAAACCTCCCTTGATCCAATAGAGCAACAACAACCAATGTTGACTTATTTGCTACTCTATCAAATCGAGGGAGGTTTCTCCAAGATTGTACTACTCCAATAAATTATTCTAGATACCAAGAGGAGCTCATTCAGGTATTCATGCACTCAAGCATTTTTAATTATTATTTATTCATAAAATGTTTGTTAATTTATTTTATTATTTTGTTGGTTGAATCTTCTGCAAAAAACCTTTAGAGATCAGAGCATTCATCTTTGTGTGAGGGCCAAGGAGGAGTTAGAGTAAGAAGCTAGGAGACCTTCAATTTGGACTCAAGGTAAAAAAACTTGGTTGATGTAACGCGTCTCTTGTTATGGATATAGATCTATATGATTTTCCTCTTCATTATCTTTGTGTATTCAATCTTTAATGGCAAAAAATGGTAGATCTAATCTTCCTTGAGTAGATTAGGTTATATCTAATAGTAGTCAATATTCCTATCAATTGAAAGAGTTTTTTATTGGTGTTCTTGTTCTATTTTGTGTAGGAAGCAAGTGCTAGGAGTTGGAGCTATTTATTTTGGGCTATATCGGTTAGGATTATGCAAGGACTACTATCAAATAAAGCATATATGCCATATTCTCCACTCCCTTAGTATGTATTAGTATTTATTGCATCACCCGATGCAATGAGTGCTAAGTGAACTATTCAAAAATCATGAGAAATTAGTCAGTTACGACTACCTCTCATGGAAATGGTCATACGTTTGAATGACTTACTTAACGTAGTTGAATCCCAAAATGATATCTAATATAATGCACTGCGTAATCCCCCATACTTAAATATTGCATTGTAGTCTACCCCACATTTCGTCTTGGAAGGATCTAGTGTTTCTTCATTAGATTAAAAAAATCCTTCGCTCTTATATTCAATCCACTAGTCACACCTTATTTCCAATATTCAATCCATTAGTCACACCTTATTTCCAATCCACTAGTTGCACCTTATCCAAAAACCAAATTGCTACATAGTGGTTAAATCCATTGGGACATATTTTTCTCTTGAAATTGATCCTCTTGACTTATCCAATTTACCATTTATCCTCTCTCCTTATCTTTGTGGGATTGAAACAAGCTATAGCTAAAGAGATATGGAAATTCCTTTGGGAAGGAGGCAAAACAAACCATAAGATTTTTCATTTGGTGAATTGGTGCATAGTGAGAGCCCCCAAATATCGTGGTGAGATAGGAATAAAAGACCCCTTTTTGGTCAACCAAGCCTTAGGATCTAAACTCTTATGGAGATTGGTCATCAATAAAGTTGACAAGTTAGTGTAAGAGGTGGGTGGTCACTGATATCCACCTGGATCACTTTGAAATTCAAGGTCAAGGGGAAGTGATGTTACTTTCAGTTGAAACACATGAAGTAACAATTATCTAATAACCTATTTTAGTAGTGAATGACATTTCTAGCCCTGAGATGGATACTAGGGTTATACCAAACGTAACCACAACTTAGATTTTATATTCCATCCCACAATAGAGGCACCCATTATTTGATATTTATTGGAGTCTACTTGATCAAAGAAGAAGAATATTGAAGGGGGTTGATCATTTTTGGGACGAAAATATTGCAAATGGAGAGGTGTGATCTAAATTGGATCCTCGTCGAAAATATTTCGTATCTTTGTAATAAGCGCCTAGTTTCTTTACCTTTTGTAAATTTTGTTAATATTTCCTTTTTATTTTATTTTATCTATTTTGAAAAAATGGAAGTGGAAGTATAACATATTATAACAATGAAGGTTGTAGTGAGAAGATTGACAAGGAATAGGCAAGGAGAACTTGGGGAAGATAGTAGCCAAAATGAAATTTCAAAGAGGGAAACCTATTTGAATATCAATGAACCAAGGAGCTAAGGAGAATGTCCATGATGAGAAAAGGTTTAAGTGATGGGAATCTACATCTTTTTAACTCTTCATGCCTAACAATACACATTTGTGTATATCTCACCCCTCTGTATATATCTCTTGAGCTTAATTAATTGACCATTAATACGGAAATATGTATGTAATAGTTTGGATTTCATGGCTCTAATATGTGTTCATTACTCTATTCTATACTTGACCACTATGAGATGTTGATGTTTTCATGAAAGCTACAAGCACCCTCCCCTGTTCATTTGTTTAACATAACACTAGTTTGTCTCAATCGCTAAGTTGAATTGGTATTGATGATTTTTTACTTTGTTCACAATTCTTTCACAATATTCCATTTCTTGTTGGGAGTTTCTCCTTTGCCCATAGTCCATCCATAGCATTTTATTGTTTGTTGGTTTCTTTTCCTCTTCCATGAAGTTATACATTCAATTATACATTAATTGAAGTGAATTTACATACCCTCAAACATTTTTTCCATCACCTAAATGAATTTACATCCTCTTAATCATTTTATACAGTACATAGGTGAATTCACATAATTTTGCATTCTTTATAAGATGATAGGATGAATTTACACTCCCATGTGCATTTTATTCATTGCCTAGGAAAATTTACACCCCCTGGGTGCTTTATTCACTACCTAAGTGACTATATTGACTTACCTGGGCAAATTAATCTTATAAGTCAATTTCCTTTCATTTGTTGAGTTGAATTTTATTTGTCAGTGTTGTGAATTGATAGAGTTATCACTCATTGATTGCCATAATTTACCTTCAATGGGAAAAAAAAAATTAGCAAAAGAAGAGGTTATTGTTAACACCCAGGTTGTTCCCTATGACTCCCAAGGGAATACGGCCGGGGTAACCACTAACCAATCTTTGGATTACAGCTTCTAGCCTAGCTGTAATCAGAGAGGGCTCTCTCTGTAAGGTTTGTCACTATTTTAATTGAGTTTTAGGCTAGATATGAAGTAAAGGTTTGTTTGTTTTTTATGTTTGGTTGGGAGGATGCTTTTGATAGTTTTTAAAGTGTTCTCTGCGGATGAAACTAATCCATTGGGTAATGGGGTCTGTAGCTGTTGTTTCCTTGAGATCCTGGCTTAAGTGCAGATGGAATTACAGGGCCTGTATGTATTTCATAAAACAAACTGTAAATTGTGAGGGTGAACTGAGAATCAACTAGTAAAGAGCATTTAAGAATTCTTCACTGAGTTGGGATGTGGGAAAGGGATCTATTACTTAGGAGCATCACCTGAATTCCTGAAACAATAGATTACTGTGATGATATAGTGTGAAAGGTAGCATTTAAGAATTACTCTTTCATTACCATAACTGAAGAAAACATTTGAAATAGCTTAGATTGAGCTCAGGGTAATCAGTGATTAAATCCTGAGTCTATTCTTTTTCCTTGCTATTTAGATATTTGATACATGGAAAACATGATTGATATATGAAAGATAACAAACATATAAAAGAGAGTAACAAGAAAACTTATTGAGCCATGAAATACGCAGGAATCCTGCAACATTCAACCATACACCAGCAAGACATCAAGAGACACAATGCTTCGGAAATCCCATCATCCTTTGTATTAGTAGTCTGAAGATTTACAATAGAAGAGTAACAGAATAGATATAAAGAGATTTCATACATCCAGAGTCCAACCCCTGCTAACAAACGCGAGGGGAAATATATAGAAGTCTATTACAAAATATCTCAGGCATTGAGTCATCTGAGAGGGAAAATATCTTCTTTCACTCGTACAGGGCTTGCAGATGAGAAGTTATTACAATCTTAAATGAATTATAAAGGCTCTTAACTCCTGTCAGAGCAATATTGACCTTTGGGGCTCACGGAGTCGGTTGAGCGCTTTGGCATAACTGCTGAATGACGTGGCTGTGCAGCTGTAACTTTTTGTGTCTTCTCGGCCTTGTCACCTATGACTGCTGATGCTTCTGTTGTGGCCGAGTACCTGTGTTGAGTTGGATCAGCCTCTGTCTTCACGCCTGCTGATGTGTCTTTGTCCTGCTGTGTATGGGATTCAAAATATTTTCAAAGGCAAAATTACAATTACTGACTTTGGTTTAACAGTAATCGTATCAACTCTTCCCATGTCTCTGATGAAGGCAACTGATGTTTCAAAATTGACCCCATGGTCTCATCAGCCTCTGTATACTTATAAAAGTGAGGGGGCTCATCAAATAAATGTGCAATTTCATTCCTAATAAAAAATAAATTATCTACTCTATCAAAAAGAATTTTCCCTGTTACTGGGCCTGCTTCTGTCGATGTACTAGGTGCCTCTGAAATCTGTGTTGCTGCAAAATTGCTTACTCTCTTGACATATTTCTCATGGGAGGGTAATTTTCCTGATGGATCCAATGGGCTAGGGAGCCCCCTGTTCTGCAAAGCCATAAACCTATTCTGAAATTTATTAATCTCAGCTTGCATATCCCGGGTTCTTCTTTCCAGGGTCTGAATCAGGTTTCTCAGTGTCAGGACTCTTCTGATTAGGGAGATGGTCTCTGTTCTGTTTCCAATCCCCATTCTTACCAGCTGGGAGCTTGTCCTGTAGTTCAGCACGTCTATCATCTTAATGGCAATCTCAGGCATGCTGCCTAGAGATGCCCTTGCCCTCTGCATTTCTTTACGTGCTCTTCCAATGAGTGCTACTTGCTCATATATAGCCTCAATATATTCCCATGGGTTTGTTATAGACTGGCCAATGTTGCCCCAGATGACCCTCTTAAGCTCTGATGTGACTTTATCCAGTGTGAGCTCTTTTTCTAGCTCTGTAATCCTTTTCTTGAGGGCCTTTACCTCCCTCTCTCTTTCAGCCACATTTTGTTTTGATTTGTCATATTTTTCATTTATTTTTGCCAGGATTTCCTGGGCTTGGCTCAGCTCAGACATCTGGGACTCTAGTACCTGTATTTCTTTCCTCAGCTTCTGCATTTCTAGGCTTTCAGCCTGCTCTGTTGTTGGTGCTGAGGTATCTGGGGCTTCTTGCTGCACTTGTTGGCTGGGAGGGGCAGTGTCTTGAGGGGTTTCCTCAAGGTTTATTATTTCTGGAGGTGGCTGTGAGGTTTGCCCTGCCTCCTTCTACTGCAATGCTTCTTCCAATGTGGCTTCTGACTCCTGCATCTTTTCTTGCGTTTGAATGAGCTCCTTGTATAATGTCATTAGTAGGGAAGCTGCATCCTTTTCTTGCCTCTGCTGGGCAACCTCATCCGTTTGTGGGTGAAGAGTTGGTGGGATTTTCAATTTCTTTTTTATTGTTGCCATATCAACATCCCTTAACCTGAGGACCTCTTGCACAACCTTAACATCATTGGGATCATGCCCAAACTCTATTATAATCTTCTCCAAGGATTTGATCCTGTTATCCTTAGCTTGAGAGGAAGCCTTTTCCAACTCAAGCTGTGCAACAATATTGTTCAGGCTATTTTGCAGCTTGTAGTTGACCAAGGTCTTATCAGCCAAGGTGGCATAGACCATCTCACCCGTCTGTTTATCGAGCTCAATCTGATCCATTGGGTGGATGTCTTTTGACAGGACCTCCAGATTGGTCCTGATGTAGTCTGCAGTTGTTTGTGGTTGCTGCATTGTTGGCGTGAAGTGGCTCATTGTCATCTTCCCCTCCTGCACATCAAATGTAGACATGAGCCTTTGTTGGTTTACAGGAGCCATGTTCAGCAGGTGATTGTAGAGCTGAATCTTTATTGGTTCACTCCTTCTCTTGGCATCTTTGAACTGCTGTTTAATGCTTGTTCCTGTTCCCTTCTTCTGTGCTGAGGATCTCACTTCTCCTAATGATGCCCTGTCTTGCTCCTGTTGCAAGGAGCTGGTAGAAGCTTCCGTGCTTGGCATTTCCTCTTCTGAGAAGGGATTTAATCTTTGTCTCTTCTCTGGCGATTCAGTGAGGGGAGTCTCCCTTTCTCTTTTTCTGCTTACGTCCTCCCTTTGAGGGGTTTGGAGGATGGAGGAGTCAACCCTAGAATCCTGCCTTGGAGGTGCCATTGGTTTTGTCTGTTCCTTGGTGGCCATTTGGGCCTCTGCCGTTTGTTTCTCCTGACCCTGTTGGTCTTTTTGTTGCTGTTCCTGCTGGGGTTTCTATTCTTGACCCTTTTGGCCCTGTGGTTCTTCCATGACCTTTTCCTTGCCCTTGCTCTGCCCTTGGTCTGTGGTTTGCACTGCCTCTTGCTGTGTTGCAGAAGATGAAGCAGCTGCTCCTGCCTGAGGCTTTGGTAGAGTAAGTACCTGAGAAGGATATTCTAAGTCAACCATTTTCAATAAATGCCTTCTAGCTCTTTCAACTAGTTCTTCCTGAATAACTGGCTCTTCCAGTGTGTTTCTTCTCCATTTTGGTTGGTTGGCATGTCTTTGAATGTGGAGCATGCTCACATGCTCATAGCTGGAGAGTTTGTATTTCTGCCTTCTCAAGGATATGGAGTTGTTAGGGTCATAGGGCTTCGAAAGGAAGCTTTGTTTTAGGCCAAGGCCTTCTAGCCTCCTGTCCGAATCTTTCCATCCTTCTCTTTTGTTTAGGACAAAGTGGCCCAGCTGGTTTCTTACTTTAAGTTGTGCCTTCTCGCCCCTGCCTGCAAAGTTCACCATATCGGCATTGCCAAATTGCCCAAAATATTCTAAGGCAAACAGTCTCATAGGCACATACCTGGGCAATTTGTATGGGCGCAACTCACACCCATATATTCTGATCACAGTAAAGTGTTGGTAAAAGTACCAATCCCCTATGTTGTATGCACTGGATAGCTGCAGAATCCTCTGCATCTCATCAGACAGTCTTGGAGGGGGGGAGGTTAAGAAGAGAGACAAGCTGGATGGATGAACAGGTCTATGAACTCAGAGTATGTGTATGGAGAGTATGTGAGGAGGTGGAAGACTGAGGTCCAGTACACCACTGACCTTGGGTTGCCTTCTACATCAGTTCTCTTGATCTCAAAGGAGAACTTGTCATGTTGGTAGTACAGGATGAGGTGGTAAATGTATGAGGTGTATCTGAACACCTTTTCTCTGGACAAGTGTAAAAATTGCTCATGTATCTTGTCTGAGATGTATGTGGCATAATCATAACAAATAGGAGTCTTGCCAGGAGAAAAAATTGTCATCATCACTAAACTCTAGTGACTTGTACCCCAAAACTGAGCTAATCATGTATGCCAGGTCCATACCCAGTTGATTTAGGTAGCCATCAAAAATGGGAGGGTGCAGCATTGTGTCAGAGTTTGTGATGAATAGTTGATTTAGCTTCAGGATCTGTGCTTCTGTCAATATCTTGGCTCCTTGGTTGATCAAGTCCAGCAGGGACAAGGGGACCAACTTCTTCTGGGTCTTGAACTGGAGCATTTCCCTGAAGGCCTCAGGGGTTATGTAAAATACTATTGCACCTTCAGGGTCAAGCACAGCCCTCTGCATGGGGTCATAACAGACAGCACATAAGTGAATCAGGTCAGGGAACTGGTTGACCTGAGGGAGCTTGAAAATTGGGAGGGAGGACTCCCAGATGCCTAGAATGTCTGTACCATCTTTATGTTTGGCTTTGAGCTCATTCAACAGATGAATGTGGAACTTGCATTTAGATGGGCTGTCCTCTGAGATTTGGTAGTCTAGGTCTGCCAAATCCTGCCACTCCAACTCTCTCTGGGGGGCATTCAGGGGAGCAACATTGAGGGATACTGATGCCATTGGAGTGTCCATGTTTGCTTGGATGCTTTTTGACAAATAATAAAGGTACTATCTGAGAAAGGAAGATTTTGAGGAATGCAGGGTTGCAGGGTAGGTCCACAGCAATTGGAATACTGTTTGGCTCTCTGAGAAGGCTATTTACCATGTTTAGCAGACCTCTCTTTGATAATTAGAAGCGGGTTATGGACTCTGGTTCATGACTGCGTGAACAGAAAAAGGGTTTTTACTAAGAATTCAGTCCGAAATGGCTCTGCCAGTGAAATTTGACTGTTAATTCTTCAAGGGGGAGCTGGGTATGTGTGGTTTTATGGTAATTTCTTAAGCTTCTACCATGTTCAGGTGTTTTTAGAATTTACAGAGAAAAAACCAGGTTTGCAGGGAGGTTTCACGGACAAATACCTGTTTAATGGATTGCTTGGGTCGGAACAGCAGTTGGGTGCACGCTCTGAAGCTCTGTGGTTGGTTTGGAATCGGTTTGCGAATTGTTCGTCGTAAGGCGCATGCAGAGAGTGCAGAGGTGATTTTATAAAAAAGTGCAAAAAAACACGTAAATTTGGCAAAATATGGCTTTTTTGGCTTATTGGCGCGCTTTTTAAATGACGTTAGCATGACGTCAGCAAGTGAGTCCGGGTCGGATGACGTCAGCAGGACGTCATCAGGTGACGTGGCGGCCTAAGACTGGTCCATGGGGGAGGTGAGGTGGCGGCCAGGTGGACGAATAGAGGACAGCATGCGCAGTCATGGCACTGACATAAGGGACAACAGGGATGGTGACGCAGGTGGATAGATGTCTTCATATCGGGCCCCCTCCTATACGGCAAGGAATCTGTCAGAGGGGGCTCCGATGGACTTTGGGAGTGACGCGTGGATCCGCATGACATCATCGTCTGACAGATATCGAACGATATCTGCCGGACGTCGGGGCCCCTCCGAAATCCACGACGATCATTGGTTTTAAGGCGCGAGATCTGACGGCTATCGGGTAGGGGATATGCATGGAAGATATGGTCAACGGCGGTTATCTGTCGGACATCGGGCCCCTCCGAAATCCCCGACGACCGTAGATCTGGAAAGGCTTGATCGGACGGATATCGGGCCAGCGAGCTGCACGGAGGATACTGTCAGCGGGCGGCTTAAAATAATAGTTTTTATTGGTAACTGCACCTGGCGGGACCCTTCGGGTTATCAATAATTTTCAATGGTTTTTCAATGCTTTCTTTTATAAGCCCGAATATACCTGACAACTTTAGAAAAAGGCGAAAAATAAAGGTTTTCATGAAATTTTTCGCATAAAACATATCAAAGACAAAACTTTAGGATAGGCGGGTTTAATAAAATTTTATGAAAAAGGCGCATAATGGCTCCCGACCTTAGGATAAGGCGGGGAAAGTGGATTTGATCGTGTTTTTACCTTTTAGTGGGTATAAAGGTGCAAAAAAAAAGGGTTTTTTAAGGGTTTTTTAGGCAAAATGGAGAGATGGCTATGAAGGTAGGCTCTGATAGAGAAGAGGGTTTAGGCTTGGGTTCTTGAACTTAACCAGGTGTTAATCCAATTCCCTAGTAGTGAAACTTATGGCTATAATGCCAAGGAGGGGATATTTATACATTGTTTAGGGTTTATACACCATGGTGTTATAATAGTAGGGAAAGTAAAGCATAGGGAGCTAGATAATAGAGTTAGAGGTTAATATGGGGGAAGAAAGGTGAATGAGGAGTAATACTACTAAGTTTTCTTGGAAACAACTTAGTTTAAAGAGTAGATCAAAATGAAAAGATTTTTGCACAAGAAATGTGGCTTCTAAAGGCCATAAGAACCAACATAAAACCTTGAGTCTCTCTTATGAACCAACTTGTGAAGGGATGTTAGTAATGAGTGGTAAAGAAAGGGAAAAAGGGCAGTTAGACATGCTTCACTGTGTTGTTTTGCTTGTACTTGGTTAGCAAAGTACATCTTGGAAGGAACACCATTTCTGCAACCCCATCTACCTACCCAACTATTTTGCCTAGCATTTTTTGTTTCTTCTTGGAGGGTGCACTTGGACTTGCAAACCCCTTATGTGCCTTTTCTTTTCCATTGGCTTTTTGCTTTCATTTCCTATCTAGTGCTACCCTTATTTCTTCCAAGGCCCCAGATTAAGCAGTTGGGAACCTTAGTTTCTCTGCCTAACTACTGATCTGCCAAGATTAAACAGTTTGGACAGATTCCTTTCTCTATTCTACAACATAAATTGAAAACATGGCATGATCCAGATTAGACTGTTGGGTCATCCATCAAACTTTAATAGGCATGAAGGCATGTACACACCTTGTCTTTCCTTGCAAATATGGAATCTTTGTAGCAGCAAAGTAGAGCATATTTGGCACTTGAATTTGCCAATCATGAAATATGAAACCTATTGGTATAGGTATCCAACAGTGGCTCCACATGGGGATGGTTTTTCTTCTTAAAAGACCAAGAACAGCAGGTCAGTATGCCTTGGCCCTTTAGCTACTGCTTTCAAAACTTGGAGCTTTTTCGCCCTTGAACTTTCAAAATGTAGGTTGATCTGCTTGTGGTAGTTGCTACCACCCTGTCCTTTCTTGCTTCTGTAATGTTTCTTGAAATGAAATTATTCACATGTTTAGAGATAACAATATATACAAAAAATTATGTATAAGAGCAGGCATGCTGTATTTATGGAAGGTAATCAAAATAGTGCTTCAGGGTCCTGCCATTAATAGGACCTTCATCCAAGTCAGTTTTATCCAGATTTTTAAGAAAGTAGGTGTTATTTCCTTGTACTGCTTGGATGAGAAATGGTCCCCTCCAAAGGGAATCAAACTTTCCATGCTTTCCTTTGTTTTCTCTCCTTGAATCCCACTTGAGAACTTTGTCCCCCATGTTAAAATCCTCAGCCTTGGTCCTTCTATCAAAAGCCTTTTTGAGTTTTTCTTGTAAGATTTGGACTCTGTTATAAACTTGGTCCCTGGTTTGTTGTAAGCATATAATCTGATTCACCCTTCTTTGCATATTGTTGGGCTCAACTTGACTTTCTTGGAGTAGCTTCATGACAGGGATCCCTAGTGATGAGGGGAACTTGGCTTCTAATCCATAGACTAACTCATATGGGCTGACCCCAATTGATCTTTTGGTTGTTAATCTATCTGCCCATAAGGCATTGATAAGTTTCTTATGCCAATTTTTCTTGTTCTCCTCCAACACCTTCTTTATCATATTTACCAAGCTTTT